>PVLA01009953.1:0-68937 GCA_004027455.1 Hydrochoerus hydrochaeris
TCACCTCCCTGTTACGAAGGGTATAAATAATAGGGTTGAGAAAAGGGGTAAGAAAAGAATAAACAAGAGCAAAAAACTTGTCTCTGCCCTCAGAGTGCATCACAGGAGGGCCCACATACACAATCCAGGCAGAGCTATAGAACAGAGTTACTACTATTATGTGGGAGGAACAGGTAGAGAAAGCCTTGGCACGACTGGCGGCTGATGGCAGCTTCAGTACAGCTTTCAAAATGCCTCCATAGAGGCCTAAAATGATAACAAGATTGCAGGTGTTGATCAAGCCAACCACAACAGTAAAGACCTTAACATGCCTGTCTGTGTCTACACAAGATAACTGCATTAGAGGGGCCAAGTCACAGAAGTAATGGGCTACTTCTCTCAAGCAGTAGGGTAGGGTGGCAGTGAGACTGGGTGATAAAAGTGCAGATGAGAAGCCAGCCAACCAAGTGGCCCCTGCTAACCATTGCTGAACCTGTGTGCTCATGAGTGCATGGTAGTGGAGTGGGTGACAGATGGCAAGGTAGCGATCCAGTGCCATGACACAAAACAGGTAACACTCAGTGAGTCCCAGTGAATGAAAAATATACAGCAGTGTGAAACACAAGGTTGATGAGATGAGTAAACTGCCATGGAGCAAGTTGTACAGCAGGGTGGGCATCGTGGCGCTGACGTACCAGAGCTCCAGGAAGGACAGGACACTGATAAAGAAGTACATGGGTGTGGAGAGTCCAGAGTCTGTCTTAACCAGGACAATGATGAACAAATTTCCTGCGAGGGTGAAGAGATAAACACACATGGTCCCCAGGAAAGCAAGAGGTCCTAGGGTTCCAGAGGTAGTGAAACCAACAAGGACAAATGTTTGGATCCAGGTGTGGTTGACATCATCCATGATTCCTAGAAACTAATGGTACAGGCAAAAGATGAGTGACTTCAGGGTCCTTTCTCTTGAGAATTTTTCCTGAACCAAAAATAAATAAATAAATAAATAAATATAAAAAATCAGAATGTAAAAGCCAGAAAATAATTTAGAGATTATCAAATCAACCCCAATCTCACTGAAAAAGAGGAACCCAACATGAGAAGTCAGAAATCATTTACTCAGTATCTGTTGCTGACAGGGCTGATGAGGAGTTCAGGTTCCTTGCTTCACAAGAGCACTTGTCCTATAGGGTAGCATTGGGATCTCAGGCTCCAAGCTCTTCTTTCACTCTCCTCTGCAAGAATGCAAAAGACAAGAAATTTCTCTTGTTGAGTCTTCTACATTCTGCAATGAAATATTCCAAGATATTTGAAGATATTCACCTGTATTGTATACTCTGTATTCAACAATCAGCCATACTGAACTGTGTGAAAAGGACATATGTGCTTTCTAAAAAGTGACTTTTAAGATTCCCTCAGGAAGACTCTGGGTTTTAGCAATGTTCTCATTAAAAGCTAAAGAAGAAAAAAGTATTGGGGATACTCAGTTGGCATTTCCCAGAACTCCCAACTATGGCACAGAGCGAAAAATTGAAAAGCAGAGATGATACATTGTTTGGAAGAATGCCAAAGGAAGAATGTGAAAATAATTCTAATAGGTTTGGAGAGAAGAGACAGTTAATGAGGCTTGTAATGTCCATATTTCACAGGTTGGGAAGGACTGTAATAGGAAAAAAACCAACCATTATTTGAGCAGTTATCTTGCAATGATATTTTGTCACATTGTTATTCAAAATGTGTATTAGAACTGATCACTGCCTCTTTACCACACTTTATTACAAAATGAAAAAGATTAAATGATTTTTTAAAAAGCTGTCTACAAATCTCTTGGTCTATGATTCTTAAAAATCATTAAAAGGCAATTATTAGATTACTGTGATGTATGTTCCTCATCAGTGTTCCAAGACTTTTACTTCTACACCTTATAGACCTCACTCAAGAAAGTTTGAAGCCACCTCCTCATTCTCTTCTTTAGCTACTTTCATCTCTTCTGTACAGTACTTGATTGACTGGTGGATAACAACAGAAACTGTTCAATTCCCCATGGCTTCTTTGCTGCTCCAAGAAAGACACTCCCCTAGTTTATTGTTCCTGGAAATGTGGGGCTCCCCTGAGCTCTTTATTTTATGTTCCATAGAGCTGGGAAGATCAGCTTTCAGTATGTGTCCCTCTTGGCAAGAACTTGGGCACAGTGAAGTGAAATACATGTGATTTATTTTGCTGACAACTTTCTGAACCTCACTTTTGAGGTCTGAAATCTCATATGAAGGAAATTATGTTCTCTGGGCAACTAAGAAACTTACAATTATCAGGGAGTGATCTGTTAAGAGGCATTGTCTGTAGTACACACCTGTAATTCCAACACTTTCAGGACTGAGGGAAGAAGTTTTTAAGTTTCAGTCCAACCTGAGCAATTTAGGGAGACTGTGTAACAAACTAAAATAAAAATAAAACCATCTGCAAATATAGCTCAATGAAAAGATGCCTCTGAGTTCAACTCCCAATATGAAAAGAAAAAGAAAATGAGAAAGAAAGAAAGAGAAAGAAAGAAAGAGAGAGAGAGAGAGAGAGAGAGAGAGAGAGAAAGGAAAGAAAGAAAGAAAGAAAGAAAGAAAGAAAGAAAGAAAGAAAGAAAGAAAGAAAGAGAAAAGAACAAATCCTGATACCATCTGATTTTACAAGAAAGATTATATCTACTATTGCTCACAGTTAAACTTTTAGGAAGCACAAATGTTGCAGCAACACTGAAGCAACATTGTTGCAAACATTGTTGTAAACATTAAAGAAAATACCAAGTGTTGTTGCAAACATTGAAGAAAATGCCAAGAGTTTTTTAGAAATTAAGTCATCTGAAGATTGCTTTTTTGTAAATATTTTAATTCATATTCCTATATAGATTTCTACGAGTTTACCCAAGAGAAAGATTTGTGCTGCTGCTGTTCAGACAATTGAACACAGATGTTTTGTTCTCTGGGTGAGTGACTTGGAGATGACAATTTGCCATGTATGTACCATTGTTGCTCCCTGACTGATGTGTTTTGAATTTAGTTTTAGACTTTTTAGTCTTCATTTTTTATTTTCTCCTTCAAATAAAATGGATTTGGAAAAAAGGAAAGATTAAAACTACCATTGCTGATGTTACAAAGATTTAGGAAACAAAAAGCAGCGTTCAAAATGTTCAAAAAGTCACAATATCATCGCTATTGCTGGAGAAAATACCACGTGATTTTCAGAAATAAAGTCATTTAAGACTGTGTTCATTTAAATATTTTAATTTATAATCATGTATGATACATTATTTAAAAAATATAATTTAAAATTTAGAAGCAATGATATAAAGTATAACTAAAATGTTTGAGGAGATATGGGGAAATGAAAGTTAATGTGTGTGCATGCATGCGTGCGTGTGTGTGTGCACGCGCCACACCTGATTGGGGGAATGAGATGCAAAAGAAAAACAAAAAGAAAATACTGTCCTTTTCTTAAGATAGTTACTGTATGGGGCAGAGTGAGACAGAACCTCAAATAAGCCAGTAGTATAAAAACATAAATTTCTTTTAATACCAGACAAACTTTCACCACATATATGCTAAGCTAGATTTAAAATTTAAATTATAACAAGATATTATGTCTCAGTTTTCACGTTCACCAATATTTAAGAATTTTTTTAAAAAAGGCACTTAATTGAAATTAGTATGAAAAAAACATAGTCTCATTCATTTTATTTCAGTGAATAAAATAACATAATTACTTTTGGAAAAATTTTAGTAATCTTTACCCAAACTACATATGCATTGAACATGTACCCAGGAAATCCAATTCTAAAAATTTTCACGTAATATCTATGGATATCACATGATTCAGACCCCGGGTGATCTCTTCTAGTGCTGTTTTTAGTGGCAAAATACTGGAAACAACACAAGAGACTTCCACAAAGTACTGGTAAAATGAAGGGCACAGTGAAATACTATAAAATGAGCAAGGGCTTTCTGTATAAAAATGGAAATATTTCCAACATTTATTATTAAGGAAAGACAATATGCGGAGAAAATGGGATGTGTTGTATGGGATCTTATGTATACGACTGAGAGATAAAAATTACTGGTCTCTTCCGGGGATTGCAGAAAACACATAGCAATCATGCAGGAAAAACTGTTGAAAGTCATCTGTGTCAGGGTTAGGTGAGGAATACAAAGGAGCACAAGGTCAGGGAGTTAGAGGAAAATTTTTTTGGTCAATTTTTTCAGATTGCTCTGAATTTTGGGCCTTAAGGCTAAGCATGCTTTTTCAAAATCTGTGAAATTGGAGTGGTATATTATATTGTGCTCATTTGTCACTATTTGTGCAAAGTAACCCTGGTTTCACTGGACATCCAGGATCCTTATTAACAGTACCTCCTTCTCTTCTCTCATGTACTTCAATTTGGACTGCAAACTACATTACCTTCTCACCGAACAGAATGTTAGCCTTAACCCTATCACAGAGTGAATAGTAGGATTGTGCTGGCTTCTGGTCTTTCCTTTTACATTCTCATACAAATAAATTACTCCAATATTTAACAACCACACACAAGTTTTCACTGTTTATTTCAACCCACATCATATCTCTTATAAAAAGTGATGATATTTGTTGTGCACAGTGAGGTGGACAGAAATGATGCTTCCTTCCCAAGGCAATCTTGATCCAGAAACTCCAGTGAACCTTATCTGACTGTTCCCAGAGTCGGTGGAGGGCAAACCAGGAACTTTACTCATGTTAGTTGCAAGTGTTGAAAACTCCATAGTAAGGATATTTTAAATTGTGTGTTCTAAAGGAGAAAAAAACCCTAAGGAGATAGCAAAACAAAGAAATATTGTAGAATGAAATGCAAAGAGATTTTGAAGTTATAGAAGGACTTAAGAAAGAGATTTTCTCCTTTCGGAAAACTTAAGGTCATTCATTTGATGTTTAAAGAGTTTCTTCAGGGCTGGAGTGGCTTAAGCATCTGCCTGGCAAGCTCACGGTCATGAGTTCGATCCCTGGTACCACGAAAAAAAAAAAATTTCTTCCTTCATTTATTCATTCATGTGTTTGTTCAAATGTGACCTCCAGGGTGTCCTGGGGAACATATAAATCAAATATCAAAGGCATATGCTACGAATTGCAAGGATCTCCTTGTATGAATGCATAGAACACAAGAACTCAATGTAGCCTGGTGTACAGTCAGAACTCAATAATTACAGATGGAAGGAATACATGGGCAGGGTATTATGACTGCAGGCTTGGCAGTAACTTGTGACTAAACTGGAAATCATTTTAAATCTTTAAGTCCCAGAGATCATTTTCTGAGGACTGAAATCAGTATTCTAATCATGGAATATGTGCTGGGTTCCTGTGATGAGTAGGATACATGAAGGTGTGCTGTATAAGAACAGCACTGGGAGAAGGCTGGACAGAATTAGAAAGAACGGGTTAGGTGCCCAGACTTTGGTGGGACTGAAGTCATTAGAGTTAAAGATGCCTATGGCTTACTTTAAAAGAAGTGAAACTTCATTTAGAAAAAGCTTTGATCCTCTGTGTTGTGAATAATCAGCTCTCACCAATCGTTCTTGCCATAATTTCCTTGAAAAGTGTTGCAAGCGTAAAACAGAAACTCCCTAAACAGAAAGGAATGTGAACAGTCATCCACAGCTAGTCTCTCAGTTGGAAGACAGTAGAGGATATGGATTCAATCAGACCAACATCAGCCAGCCATCTGTATTAGATCGAAGGTTGAATCTATGTCCATTTGCATCAATTCCAGTAATGTTCCTACTTTGATTATATAACCAGTGGATGATTTTTCATTTTTTGAAGAAAAACTAAGATAGCTTAAAATGCATTACTGTTTCTTGCATAGGGCAGACATTAAAAAATAATTGAGAGTTTTACTTTTTTTAGTAACAAGATATATAACAATAAGAAAAATAAAGTGTTTAAGTCTCAGAGCATTTAGTCTCTGATGAGGTTTCAGTTCTCTCTTTCTCATTAAATTTGAGATCACCTTTTAGTAGATATTTGGTGACACTGAATTGACAAATTATCAATGTAAGCAGGCTGATTTTAATGAGTAATTTTCCATCTCCATTCAACACACAAAAAAGGTAAGAAAGATGGAGAGAAGTATTACAGGGTATAATCAGAAACCAAGATCCTATCTCTATGCTATGGTATAGATACAGAGCAGCTCCTGAAAGCTCTTGTGGTTGAAGTGTGATTGTATTATAGGATGGTAAAGCTTATGTGCTGTTACATGTCTGGTTGGCGGTGGACCATTAGGTAGACCTGGGGTTGTATTATCTCTCTGCCTGGCTTTTATCTTTTTTCTCTGCTGTCTGGTTGCCGTGGGTTGAGCATCTTTTCTCTCACCACTTTCTTCTGTTGTGCATTTTTCTGCTTTGGAACCAACCGAAGAGCAGTGGACTGACACCATGAGCCAAAATAATCCTCCCCTCCTTTAAATCATATGTGTTAACTATTTTGTCACAGCCATGAAAAAATAACTAATCACTCTACTTTGTATTTCAGCCTTTTCCACTCTGCATGCATAGACTTTATACATAAGACTTGTAATGCTTTTTCTTTCCTTGCTTGCCAATTAAAACATGGCTTCAGATCCTGTTTTAAAATGGCTAACATGATACTAAAAGAAAACTCAGACAACAGACTCATCTCCAGTACCCTTGTCTTGTCCTATAATACCATGAATTTTCACCTCTAGCTTCCATCCACCTGTGCAGGCAGCTACATCCTCACTAGGCAGCCTTTGATGACACCGTAAGAGTCACACAACTCAAAGTAAAAAGCTCTTTGCCTATGCTCACTGTCCTATGTGTGAAACTTCATACCGTCTATAATTTAAGTCATCTTTTAGCCACTTGCTTTCTCTCCTCTTAATCTTCCTCTTAGTATCCTGACTAAAGAGGTCAGTACTAGCCTCAGTTTCTCTTCTTTTTAGTATTCCAATCTCCTTCTAAGACATAACTCTGCTAACATGCTGATTTGTGATCTTGTTTTCTTCCATCTTGTAGCATTTTTTCCCCAGTGACTTGGGAAGAAATCAGAGACTTTAACTCCTTTATACCTACATTTCTACTTCCGATATGGGTTTTCAAGATGTTTAATGTGAATTTAAAAATAATTAAATTGTATTTTATTTTATTAAAGTTTACTTTTAAAGTTTACTCTGACTGTAACTAGATGATTAACCAACTCAACAACTGATGCTTTCCAGATATGTAGTATATGATTTATACCCAAAGAGATTATTAAGGTCCTCACTAAAAGGATTTGCCCTCGAATAAATTACTGTATAGTCATGGCGGTGGTCTAACAGTCATGACGGTGATCTAACATGACAGAAGACCAAAGCAGGAGCGCCTACCACTTCCTGCTTCTTCCTCAGCCCTAATTGCAACTCCCCTTCCTGTTTGCGTGTGCACAGGGTTCCAATCAGCTCCTCGCGCGTCATCTATGCCTGCCCTAAGCACCGCCCCCGGTCCCCCCCATCCCATCCCATGCCCCACGCACAGTCTGGTCAGAGAATTCTAGGCTTCTGTAGCCATGGAATTCTCTCCACGTCTTTGTAATAAAAGCTACTTTTATATTATATATTTTTTTCTTATAGCACCAAATACCTAGCAGAATGGTGCCGTGACTCAGATGGCAGAGTAAGTTAGCTCCCAAGTTGGAGCTGACCCTGCCTGTGAACCAGTTTTCTACTGTGAAAATGTTAACTTGCCGCCGCTAATTTGCAGGCAACAGCGACCTTCCTGACTCATCATATGTGAGCTACTACGCAGGGTTTTCTGTATGCTTTCCTAAAATCTGTAAGCTTACGGTCAGAAAACCTATCCTTACAGTCCTGGGACAACAGCTTCCACATTCCTTGGGGAGAGCTAAAGCTCTTACTTCCTGAGGTGAAGCTGTTATTTTGTTCCCTGGGACCCCACCCCAAACTCTTCCGGTGATGGCCAGGACAATGGGTGTTGGGACTTTCTGTGTCACACAATCAAAATGGGTGATGACTCTTTTTGATAGATGTGACCCAAGATGGCTTCCACGTTCCTTGTAAAGCTCTTACATCCCGAGGTGAAGCTGTTCTCTCAGCTCACTTATAATTCGGTCCCAGGGGCCATTTATTGTTCCCCCCAAAAATACCACACCTCTGGGGTGCCTGGTTCATAACCTTGGTGCTCTTGGCCTCAAGGCTATTAAAAAAAAAAAAAAAGCTTATGCATTTCTCACACTGGCAGCCAGTTAACAAAAACCTATTATGAGGACATGCCTTTCTCTCTATCTTGTATAATGACCCAGAGTGAAAGAAAGGCATGTCCTCATAATAATTAACTAATACTTCTGGCTAGCTCAGCTCCACCAAAAGCTCTCCCCTCTATCTCCCAGAACAAACTGTACAGCTTTCTCAGCCAGAGGTTCCCCTACCCCTGCACCATCTCCTCCTCTTCCTTCCCCCACAGCAGCCTCTAATCCTTCTCTTAGTCTCTCTCCCCAGTCTCCAACTTCTCAATCCCTCCACCCGAGCTGTTTGTTCAGTCAGATGGGTTTTTTTGCTTTCTACTTCTGCATCGCTGTTCTCTCCACTGGCTCATCATACACGGTCGCATGCTTTTCAGCCTCTCAGCAGGCCATGCTGTGCTCAAAAGCCCTCTTGCTGCAGCTCATGTAGCAGACAACCACCATCTTGTGGCCCTCCACCACGTGGTAGTGTGCCACCATCTTGCAATGGGTCTCAGAGTCAATGTGAGGCATCTTGTGGCCCATCCTGTGATCAGCATCAACCATCTTGATGCAGGTCACATGGTGGCCAGCTGCCATCTTGTGCTTGCTCACTGTGCTGTTAGCAGCAACTAAGCTGCTCTGAGCTGTGAAGTGACCTGCCAGTGGCCTATGATTCCTCTTCACATAGTGACGAGCAGCCATTTTATAGCCAATCATTGATTAATTGCCCATGAATACATACCTGCTGGACAGTTGGCCACTTGGTGGCTATCTCCACAGTCTTCTCAGCCTCAGTCTCTGCTCCTGATTCGGGAATAGGCTAGCCCTGAGATATTAATCTTGTCCTTTTCTCCCTCTCTGACCTATCTCACATGAGGCATAAATTAGGTTCCTTTTCTGCTATTCTTATTTCAAAAGATCTCCATTAATTATTCTGCAAAAAGGTTCATACTAGTCTATTTTTTCTATAGCTCAAATTGGCCAAATATATTTGAGTGCACTCTGATTTTATAACATGTTTGTCAGTCTATATATTTGTTGTCTGTTTATACTGTACAGATTGTCTGTCTGTGTTTGTCTATTTGCCTGCTCTGTAAATAGCTGTTTCTTTTATTTGAGCTCAACCATTTTTTCCACCTCTTCTTTTACTTTTTCAGATCATTTAATCAAGATTTATTTGGGTTATACATTTAAAAAGCATGCTTCCACCTAGTTTGCCAGCTGGTTAAAATGTTAAAACTGGTTAAACAAAACCCCTTGAGGTGAAGGGACATTGTACAGGACTTCAATTGATGAATGAGAAAGTGGCCACCTGGTGTTTAAACCAGTCTTATTCATTAATTGGAGGCTCCAATAATCTCTATAGTCTTATGGGAGACCCCCTGACTAAAGTTCATATAACTGAGACAATTCACTGTGGTTGATCTAATGGTATAGTCTTGCTCTCAAATGTAAAATTAAGATTGCTTATGATGACAAGTGTTTTCTATCAGATCCAGATGTCTGCCTTTTCCTTGTGCTCCAGCCAGGATATTCAGGTCAGACCAACATGAGGTCACCACTCAAATAAAAATTTTTAAATGAAAATTTATGTAATGTATATAATGTATATGTTATACTTAGAGATGCTTAAATTCTGAGCAGTCCAAACAATGTCACAAATTTCTTCAGTGCTCAAATGTTAAAAACACCCATGGTTATGTTAAACTTACTGCCTCTACTGCACTATACTGTTATCAATTTTCTAGATGTTTAATAACTGAACTTAGATAATTATAAATTTCTTTTACATTTCTTTTGCTGAGATCTACCAGATCTTTTCCAAAAAAAGGTTATATGATACATAATTAACTAAACTTAAATGACATTGCAGCTGATCTCTCTCTTCTAATTAAAAAGGTAAAATTATACAGGCCATCCTCAAAATCAGGTGGTATTAGACATTCTAACAGCACAAGAGATACTTATTCAATTGTATCTCCTCATGGAAAGCCATTACTAAAGTTATAATCATAAATATCCTGTTGATTCTATTATTTGACTCCTGCATACTTAATTGATTATTTACCCTTGTCTCCTTTAGACTTAAAGCTGTACACCTACCCGAGATAAAAACCAGATGTCTTGTGACTGTAGAAGAGACAGATACCTTCCTCTGTGGGCCAGATCCCAGAACAAAAGGCTAAACTTGGCCCTCAACCTCCACAGGGAGACCTTAATGTGGCTTTTCATGTTCTCAACAACAGAGACAAAAATTAAAAGAAAAAATAACCATCTCATCTCTTAGCAGTGACACTTGGGGCTCCCAAGACAGGAAAGCCAAAACAAGGTGGAGCTGCCCGCGCCCCTCCCAGACCATGCTTCAAGTGCAGGTCAGAGAGTGCCCTAATCCTAGCACCCCTCCGGGGCCTTGCCCCCAGTGTAATCTCAAGGGCCATTGGAAGAGCAAATGTCCTAGCTGCTATAGAGCGGATAAGCCATTCTCTTAATGCTTTGCCCTCACAGGAGATTCATCACCACCAGATTCATCACTGACTGATCTACTCAGGCTTGCTGCTGAAGACTAATAGGGCTTGGGGTCCACAGCCCCTCATTAAGGTATCCTTCTCAGAGCCCCCAGTCCCACTGGAGTTCTCAGGTAAGACATTATCTGTACTTGTGGACATAGAGACCATATATAATGTTCTTCCTGAGTTTTCAGGCCCTTGTATTAAGTCCTCAGTCTCTACAGTGGGTGTTGAGGGCCAACCTACACAGCCTTTACAGACAGGGTTGGTGATTTAGCTCAACGGTGCAGCACTTTACTGGCAAGTTCAAGGTCCTAAGTTCAATTCCCAGTACCCCTTTTAGATAGATATCTTCTTCTCTGATTGATCTCATAGTTTGGGGTAACTCCAATCTCACCCATGCTACCCATGCCATGATTATTTTAATTCAACTTAGGTATCCTTCAGTTTTTCCTTGCATTCCCTAATATCCCATAGCTCCCAAACATTTACAGGGACTTAAACCTATAATTAAGAACCTTTTAGATAATGGTTTTCTTAAACCTACCTATTCACCCTATGATACTCCTATTCTCCTGTTACTCAAGCCTGATGGGTCTTATTGTCTAGTTCAAGACCTTAGGGTAATCAATAATGCTGTTACACCAATCCACCCAATGGTGCCAAACCCTTATACTAGGCTCTCTCAAATCCCTCCCTCACCACTCACTTTACAGTTGTAGATTTTAAAAATGCCTCTTTTACTATCTCCCCTACACCCTGTCAGGATTCCTTTGTGTGACTGACACTCTGAGGTCTCAACAACTTACACCTGTTATCACTATAGCAAAACCTCTCCTCAGAGACATATACCAACCCCTTCCTTTCGTATTCACCAATTTCAGGGACACATCCCTGGTCAGGACTGGCAGGTAGATTTTACACACATTTCCTGCCACAAAACTCCCAAATATCTTCCTTTGTTTGTACCTTTTCAGGATGGACAAAAGCCTTTTCCACAACTAAGTTGACTGTAGATGCAGTTACTAAAGTCCTGTTACAGAAAATCATCCCAAAGACTACAACCATGGCAGAGCAGCCCCTACCTGGACTTCTTGGCAGCCCCAACAGTGGTCAAAATTGCTGGACTTCCCTCCGTTTCACATCACTCAAGCTAAGCAGTGCCCTCCCAATCCTGAATCTAACCATCCTGAGTGGTCATCTCATCTTCCATCATCTACCCGTGTCCATCTCACCAAGGCCTCAGAGCTACAACATTCAGGCTAAGTCATGTTTTGTTATCCAGTTTGGTTTCTAATTCCTTATATACTATTAATTATCTTTTTTACAGCAGGACTTCTGACAGTCTTTCCTAAAGACTCCCACATCATGCATAAGATTGTCTTCAATCATGCTGTTCTATGTGACAACTGTCTTAGTTCTCTCTACCCTCAGCTGTTTAGTCAAACGTGAGATCCCTGAGGGTCTAGGCTCCCATCTCCCTATAGTGATACAGCCATGGCTCTCTCCACCCCTCTTATTCTTTCCAGCTCAACTCCTGGACTAGAGACAAGCCCTGCCTATCTACATTTTTAATGTTTACCCTTTCAGATAAGGGAATAATCACCTCTCATAACTTCACTCCTCCTAACCCCACACTTATTTTTCAGATTCTACCTCACCATGGTCCTGATGAAATGGCATATATAAATCAAAGGCACCTTTCTTTCTACCTTCCTTAGATCCTTAAATATGATAGTGACCTTACTCCTCATAGCACCTTGTCTCTTTGTTTTACCAGTCATTCACCAATGATGAAGTTGTCCTGGCTAACACACCTGGTACCAGCTTCTACATGGGCATCAACCATCATCCTGTCAACCTGCCTAAACCCCAATACGGCGCTCCCTTTCAGCAAGAAGTAGTAAGAGAGAGACTTTGCCCTTTTCCTAACAATAAAAAGATGGGAATGAAAGGATTTTGCCCTAGAATAAACTACTGTACGGTCATGGTGGTAGTCTAACAGTCATGGCGGTGGTCTAACATGGCAGAAGACCAAAGCAGCAGCACCTACCACTTCCTGCTTCTTCCTCAGCCCTGATTGCAGCTCCCCTTCCTGTGTGCACATGCAGAGGGTTCCAACCAGCTCCTCGCATGTCATCTATGCCTGCCCTAAGCACTGCCCCTACTCAGAGGTTATATGTACATCCCATGCCCCATGGTCTGGTCAGAGAATGCCAGGCTTCTGTAGCCATGGAGTTCTCTCCACATCCTCATAATAAAAGCTACTTTTATATTATATTTTCTCTTTCTTATAGTGCCAAATACCTAACACTCACAAAATTGTCTCAGTCCTGCCAGTGACTCTCCTCATAGCCTTGTCCAACTTATTGCACTCAAGGATATTGATGACTAGAGTGGAAAAGGAGTAACTTAACATGTGATGATTTAATACATATATTCTTGGCATAACATTTTTATCACATAAACTATCTCCTAAAATCCATACTGCAAATCTCTTTTGGTTCATTAGGCATAGGTGGATCTAGGGTTACACTTTGGTCATTCATTACTTGTATGCTTACACACACGTGTGCATGCACATGGATTTTATTTTCAACAACATTTCTCACTTTAGCATCTTTAAAATCAACCCATTTGACATGATTTTTGAAAATGTCTCTTTTGCTAAAAACAGGTATGCACCATAATTTCCCAAATACACAAAGAGAAAAATATATATTCTCATTGAAGTTGTCTTTTTTTGGCTCTCTGATTTTTTTTAAAATGTACACTTTCAAAGCCCTGCATGTCTGAGTCTCAGCATTCGAAACACATGGGAAGTATCCTTCATTTGAGTAGATTATAACCCGGGTAACTACAGGAAACCCACTGAGAACCAAGTCACAGGGAAAAGATTAATGATGGTCCAGAAACTCGTGATTAATCATCCTATAGGTAGCTAAAAGATGTTCAGTCTCCTTTTTACAAAAGAGGAAAATATAAACTTTCAAAGCAGGATTTATTTTCTAAATAAAGACATTTATGCCTTTGCTTCCTCTCTTGTGATCAACTTTCTAGAGACCTTGAAAAAAGTGAAAGTCCTTCTGGCTGTATTAAGCTGAGTCCAATATGGAGCCTCTTATAAGCCATGAAATAACCCTATAAGCTCTTGCTCAGGAAGTTAAACTTTGTATACTTTTAAATTTCTCACATGGACTTAATGCCCTGCCACTTCACTCAGTTTAGCTCTGTTTCTCAAAGGTTATTAGAAAAAGCTTCAGATTCAAAATAGTGTTTTGCTTAACAACCAAATTCTATTTTAAAATTTCTTCTAATGCCATCATCCTCATCAATGATTGAGTACCACTAAAATTATTTTACATCTTAATTATTTGTTGTATGGTAGAAACTCCCATCATTAATGAATATCACCTTTTCTTTCTTCTTTTTTTATATTTAAAAAAATGAAACAGAAAGAGGGGATAAATAATATAAAATTTCAAAACAAAACAAAAACCAAAAATAATTACCAGTAGGAAATCACTAGCTGTTAATTACATATTTTCCTCTTAGAAGTACTTGTTCAAGTTACAAAAGTAAAGCCTACAAAGTGGATATTTGAACAGTATGACTGCAACCAGTTCTGTTCATCTATCCAACAAAAACTTAGTAATATGGTTATCAATCCTACACACTTAAACATATATGCAGTTATATCCTTTAGAATACTTTTTTTTCCTCTCTTTTTTTTCTTTACCATAACTATAATCCATTCTCATAAACTGTTTAGAAGTACTACACATGTGTAAGTCTCTACATGTATACCTAGCCTTTTTGTATTAGAGGGAGAAACAAATCAAAACAAGTCAACAATACAAATTCCTAGAGAAACATGAAAAAGATGTATAAAACCACAATACCAGCTGATCTACGGTACTTACTATGATGTCTGTTGATATTTTCAATAAAATTGTCTATCTCATCAGACATAGTATAATTAAACTTACCAGTACATAACACTATTAATAAAAACCAAACATTAGAGACATTATAGGACTTCAAAGGCAGTTAATAACCAAAACAGAATGGGTATCCTATTGAATCTTGTTATCTTCAGAGTAGTTGCCTCTACTCTCACACCTGATACTCTCAAGCATACCAGATTTGAATAAAGTCAGTCAAGACAAAACAGCAATATAGCCAATCTTCTCTGCCCCATCTCTGCTATGCTATTTTTCCATCATTGTTGTTTACTTTTCTTCTTCATTTCACTGTCTGCCCCTTTCACTGAGACCTTCCTACCATTGTTCCTGGAATCCTGGTGATTTTCTTCTCTCTCTCTAGAATGTCCTTGAGTATTCTTTGTAGGGTTGGATTGGTGGTCAAGAAATACCCCAATTCCTCTATGTCATGGAAATACATTGTCTCTCCATTAATTTTGAGAGACAGCTTTGCAGGGTACATCAGTCTGGGTTGAAGGTTATTTTCTTTCAGGGCTTGGAATATTTCACTCTAAGTTCTTCTTGATTTGATAGTTTGCACTGAGAAGTCTGCTGTGATTTTGATGAGTTTTCCTTTATAAGTGATCTGTTTCTTTTCTCTGACTGCTGTTCTTGTGATGGATTTCTGGGATTCTGATTATTATACATCTGGGTGTAGATCTGTTTTGGTTGTAGCTGGCTGGAGTTCTGTGTGCCTCATATATCTGAACATCACTTCCGTTTCCTATGCTTAGGAAGTTTTCCTTAATTATTTCTGAGTAGCCTTTTTTTTTTTAATTTGTATTTGTCCCTGAATCTTTGTTCACATTTTTTATTCTTAGGTTATAAATCCTCTCATCATCTTTTAGCTTTTGTATCATTACTTCCTGGTTCCTTGTTATTTTTAAGATATCCTTCCTTTTGTGATCATACATTGCAAGCCTATCTTCAAGTTGTGAAAGTTTGTCTTTAGTTTCTGTTAAGAAGTTTTGCCAGCTTTCAGTGGAGTTTTTAATTTCCTGATATTCTCTTTGGATCTGTTTCATGTATTCTAGATTTTGTTTATATTCTTCATCAAAGGTTTCTCTCCTTTCTCTGGGTTCCTCCATTCTTCCATTTGTGTCTTCTTGAGGAGTGTCCAGCATTTCTTTTATTAATCTTCTTATATCTTGCTTCACCTGAGTTAGAATTTCAGATTTAAATTCATCAATGAGGTCATGGAAGTATTTCTTTATTTCCAATGAGGCCGTGTCTGATATTGCATGTTTGCTGCCCTCAACCTCCTCTGCATTTACCTCTCCTGGACTTACTTTCCCTGGTTCGGCAGTTTCTCTGTCTTGTCATATTTCTGGTTTCTTTCAGATGAATGAGTGGTGGAGGTCTCTGGGCCTTTTGTATTGCTTATAGTTTTTCTGCAGCACATTGGCTAGGGAAGCGCCTCCCCCCCCTCCCAGTTATCTAGTTATGCTAGTCCTAGCAGAGGACTAGTTATGCTAGTTATCTAGCAGCATGTTTTGTGTGTTCCCCATGGATGTCACAGGTTTGGGAAAGCCTCATCCCTGGCTATTGCGTTCTGACCAGGGGCATGGCCCAGCCTAAGCAGATCCCACCAATCTGCTTTTGGCCAGGAGCCACCAACTGACTCCGCCTTGGTTGTTGATTTAAGCCTGTCCTGCTCAACTCCAAAATGTTGTTTATCTGGTCACCTTGCCCTTGGGAGTCCAATTCCCACCATTCACCAAAATTCAGGCAACTTGATTCACTGTTTCCACCCCCTGTTGCAGCGCCTCCTCCAGCCAAGTGTCTCGAGCTCACCAACCCCTGCTCTCAGCAGGGCCATGACCTCAGCTCAATCATGAGTCACCTGACTCTAAGACGCACCCAGTACAGCGACCAGAGTGTGTTCAGCTCCAGCCTTCCTTCTTTAATTTTTATTTTTCCTCAGTTTATTCCTGGGTCATGAGAATTCCTCTCCTTTTGTTGGGTCTTCTCCATGGTTTTAGATTGTAGCATCTGAGTTGTTTTTTACAGAGAGGCTCTCTATTGTGCTACCTATCAATTGGCCCTCTTAGATCTCTCCCTCACCATTTCTTTCTCCTTGAAAGCCATGAAAATATTTGACCTTGGGAAAAGATTGCCAAATGTTCAAAAAAACACTTTCTGGAATTTTGTATCAGATTTTATTTCATCTAAAGTTAGAGTGCAAAGATTGTTTTCTGATATTTTTTTCTTCTTTTTTAATTTTCTTTTCTTTATTTTAAAGAGAATAAAACACAAGAGAACAGAACAAAGCAAATCAGAGCAGAAAAATGCAAGCAACACATCACTTCACAACCAGATAGCAGTGGTAGTTACCATAGTGTCTCTTTTCTTTGAAATAGTTAAGCATACCTTCACACACACTAATATCAAACATAAAAAATAGTATAAAACCATTCAAGAGAATGATAGCATTACAGAACATTCAAAACCAAATAATAGGAAATGAACAATGGCTACTACAATATCTCATTTTCCTTTAAAATTTGTTTATACCAGCACACATAATAAAATTTAATAAGACACAACAGGTTAGAATCAATCAAAACAGAAGAACAAAAACATAGTAGGACTTCAAAGCATGATGATAGTAAATCAGCAATGGCTGCCACAATGTCTTGTTTTCTTCAAAATAGCTGTTCATACCATCAACATAATAAAATCAAACAAAACAGAATAAAACCAATCCAACAAATTAAGAAAACCTTATAAGACTTCAAAGCAACATAATGGGAAACCATGATTACCATAAAATCTTATGTACTCTTACCAGTTCTAACACTAGGGATATTATACAGTATTTACACATGTGAGTTCGATTTATTTCACTTATGAGTATGATCTCAAGTTGCATCCATTTATTTATAACTTTCACAATGTGATCATTCTGAGTAGTACTCCATTGTATAAAAATACCACAATTTTTTATCCACTCCAGTTGATGGGTATTTAGTTTGTTTCCAAGATCTGGCTATAACAAATTTTGCTGCTATAAACATGGGTGCACATATATCACAGTGATATGATGTTTTCAGTTCTTCTGGGAATATGCCCAGAAGTGGAATAGCTGAGTTAAATGGGACTTCCCATCCCAGATTTTTGAGGAACCTCCAGACTGACCTCCACAGTGGTTGCACCATTCTTCACTCCCACCAATGGTGCAGAAGAGTTCCTTTTTTCCCCGCAGCCTCTCCAGCATTTGTTGTTGATAGTTTTCTTGATCCTGGCCATTCTTTCCGGAGTGAGATGGATTCTCAGTGAGGTTTTAATTTTCATTTCTCTAATGACTAATGACGCTGAACATTTTTTCATGTATTTATTTGTCATTTATGTTTATTCACCTGAGAACTGTGTATTCATCTCAGATGCCCATTTTTGGATTGGGTCTTTGAATTTCAGGGGTCTGATATTTGTTAATTCTTTGTATGTTCTAGACAGAAGTCCTTTGTCTGGGGGACAGTTCACTAAGATTTTTCCAAAGTATAACCCTAGATCCACCTACACCTAAGGAACCAAAAAATTTGTGGGTTTTCTATTCACTATGCTGGAGATTTCTTTCAACATGCAAAAACTCTTTAAAAAGATGTGATTCCAGTTATTGATTCTGTAAAGTATTTCCTATGTGTGGTTAGATTCTTGTTCATGAATTCTCTACCTACCCCTGTATCTTCAAGATTTCCACCTACTTTGTCTTCAAGAAGATTTAGTGTTTCTGTTTTAATATTTAGCTTTTTGATCCATTTAGACTTTAGTTTAGTACATGGTGTTAAGCATGGGTCTAGTTTTAGTTTTTGTCATATGGGGAGCCAATTTTTCCAGCACCATTGGTTAAAGAGACTATCTTTCTTTCAGTGAATGTGTTTGGCCACTTTGTCAAAGATAAGGTAGCTGAGTGTGTTTGTAGTTGTATCTTCTAATCCATTCCATTGATCTTCAGGTCTGTTTTTATTTCAGTACCATGTTGATTTTATTACAGTAGCTTTGTAGTATAACTTCAAGTCAAGGATTGTGATGCCTTCTGCCTGTCTTTTGTTGCTTAGAATTGCCTTTGCCTTTGCTACTCTAGGTCTCTTCTGGTTCCAGACGAATTTTCGGAATGATTTCTCTAGATCTCTGAGGTATGTTAGTGGTATTTTCATTGGGATTGCATTGAATCTGTATAACAATTATGGGAGAGTGGCCATTTTCACAATATTTATTCTTCCTATCCATGAACAAGTGATGTCTTTCCATTTACTGAGGCCCTCTTCAATTTCTTCTTTCAGGGTATTATAATTTTCCCTGTACAACTCTTTTACATCTTTCCTTAGATTAATTCCTAAGTATTTCATTTATTTGGATGCTTTTGTGAAGGGTGTGGCTTCTCTTATTTCTCTCTTGGTGATTTTGTTGTTAGTGTATAGGAATGCTATTGATTTTTGAGTATTGACTTTGTATCCAGCTATATTGCTGAATTTATTTATTATATCTAGGTGTTTTTCAATGGAGTTTTGAGGATCTTCTAAATAGAGTGTCATGTCATCTGAAAATAATTATAATTTAACTTTTCCTATTCTTACTTCTTTCATTTCTCTCTCTTGTTTAATTACTCTGTCTAGTATTTCCAGCACTATATTGAATAGGAATGGTGATAATGGATATCCTTGTCTTGTGCCTGATTTTAGGGTAAAGGCTTTCAGTTATTGGCCATTTAAATGGCTTTTGACTGTTGGTTTGTCATAGATGGATTTTATCATATTGAGGCAAAGACCATCTATTCTAATTTTCAGTAAAGTTCTTATCACGAATAAGTGTTGGACCTTAAGAAATGCTTTCTCTGCATCTGTAAAAATGATCATGTGATTCGTATATTTGGCTCTATTGATATGGTTGATTATATTTATTGATTTACACATGTTGAACCATCCCTGCATTCCTGGGATGAATCCCACGTGGTTGTGGTGTATAATCTTCTTGATGATTTGCTGCATCCTGTTTGCCAATATTTTATTGAGAATTTTTGCATCTATGTTCATTAGGGAAATTGGTCTGTAGTTCTCTTTTTTAGTTGGGTCTTTCTTGGATTTTGGTATTAAAGTAATGTTTCCTTTGAGGAATGAGTTAGAAAGAATTGCTTCCCTCTCAATTTCACCACAGGGTTTGAGGAGTGTCTACATTAAGTCTTCTTTGAATTTCTTGTCAAATTCTGCAGTGAATCCATTTGGGCCTGGCCTTTTCTTTGTTGGTGAGGATTTAACTACATTTTCAGTTTCACTAATTGAAACTGAGTTATTCAACAGTTTTACATCTTCTTGGCCAGCTTTGGTAATTCATGTTTCTAGAAATCTGTCCATTTCTTCTGTGTTATCAAACCTATGAGAGTAGTGGTTTTTGAAATAAGTGTTGATGATCTTTTGTATTTCCACAGAATCTATAGTGATTTCATGCTTTTTTATTTCCTTATTGCATGAATTTGAGTTTTTGCTTTCCTTTTTAAAATAAGCTTGGCTAGGGTCTTATCAATTTTATTTATTCTTTCAAAGAATCATCTCTTTGATTCATTGATTCTTTGTACTGTTTTCTTAGTCCTCTGAAGACTGCTTTCATTGAATCCCACTGATTCTGGTAAGTTGTATTTGTATTCTCATTTGCTTGTAACTATTGTTTAATTTCCTCTTTAATTTCCTCTGTGACCCACTGATTTTTCATGAGTTTATTATTCAATTTCCAAGTGTTTGTGGGGATTTTGGAGTTTCTTTTATCATTAATTTCTAGTTTCATAGTGCTATAATCCAATAACTTGCATGGGATAATTTCAATTCTTTTGCATTTACTTACATATGATCTGTGGGGTAGTATATGGTTTGTTTTAGAGAATGTGCCATGTACTGCTGAGAAGAATGTATATTCTGATGTTTTTGGGTGGAACACTCTATATACATCTATCAAGTCCATTTGTTCACAGGTGTGATTCAGTTCTGTTATTTATTTGCTGATTTTCTGTCTGGTTGATCTGTTCCTTTGTGTTAATGTCATATTAAGGTCTCCTGCTATAATTATGTTATTACTTACTTGATTTTTCATTTCTGTTAATGTTTGATTTGTATAGCTTGGTGCTCCTGAATTTGGTGCATATATATTTAAGATTGTTATCTCTTTCTCTTGAAGTTTTCCCCTAAGTAGTATATAGTGACCTTCTTTATCTCTTTGGATCATTCTTGGTTTGAAGTTCACATTGTCTCCAAACAGAATAGCTACACTTGCTTTTTGGGGGGTTCCTATTGCATCACGTATTGGTTTCCATCCTTTGACTTTCAGTCTATGAGTTTCATTTTGGGTTAGATGGATTTCCTGTATAGAGCATATGGTTGGGTGTTGTTTCTTGATGCATTCTGTCAGTCTGTTTCTTTTAATTGGTGAATTGAGGTCATTTACATTAATGGTTATAACTGATATATATTGGTTTATTTTTGACATGTTATCTTTCTGCTATTGATTCTTTACCTTTCCATTCTGTTTAAGTGTTTGCCTTGCTTAGTGGTTTTTTTCCTATGTCTATCTAGAATGTCTTTCAATATTCTTTGCAGGGTTGGCTTGGTGGTAATGAAGTTCTTCAGCTGTTCTTTGTCATGGAAGTATCTTATTTCTCCATCCATTTTAAAGGACAGTTTTGCAAGATACATCAATCTGGATTGGATGTAATTTTCCTTTAGGATCTGGAATATTTCACTCTGTGCTCTTCTTAACTTTATTGTTTGTGTTGAGAAGACTTCTGTGATTCTGATAGGCTTTCCTTTATAGGTGATTTGTGTCTTCTCTCTAAGAGCTTTTAATATTCTGTTCTTACGTTAGATTTCTGGGATGCTGATTATTATATGTCTGAGTGTAGTTTTATTTTGGTTATGGCTCTTTGGAATTCTATATGCTCCACTGATCTGTATGTCAGTTTCCATTATCATTTGAGAAATTTTCAGCTATTACTTCTATAAATAGCCTCTTGATATCATTTGTGTTGTTCCCTTCTTTTTCATTTATCCTTATCAACCTTACATTGTTTTTCTTTGCATCATCTTGCAGTTGTTGAATTGTTATTTCCTGATTCCTTGTTATTTTTAAAAGATCTTTCCTTTTCTGTTCATTAGCTGCAATCTTATTTTCGAGGTCTGAAATGCTATCTTCACTTTCTTCAAGGCAATTTTGCCAACTTTCAATGGAATTTTTTATTTCATGTATATCACTTTGAATCTGCTTCATCCATTCTGTTTGTATCTTGTACTGTTCATTCAGGTTTCCATCTTTTTGCACTGTTCCTCTCTTTTTAACTATGTCTTCTTTAGAGGTGTTCAGCATTTCTTTCATTACATTTATCATTTCTTCTTTTACCTGGGAGATTATTTCAGATTTGAGTTCTTCTATCACTTTCTGGAGTTATTACTTTACTTCAGTTGTTATCTTTTTAGGTATTTCAGGTGTATGGCTTACATTTTCTTCTATGTACCTGGTTCCTAGGCTTTCTTAGGATGTGCTTGAAGTTTGAGAATGCATTTTGGTATTTCTTTTTGTCATTTTTCTATATTTCCAGGTTTCAAGTGATGGTCCAAAAGTTTCTCTGAGCACACTGGAAATTACCCTGAATGCCTTCAGCTCCCAGGACTGAATGGAGGTCACTGGGACATCCTGTGCACCCTCTGGTGCTTTAGGATCCCAGGCAGAGTCTTAACTGCTGTGAGTGAGGGTCTAACGCTTTCCCTCTGAACCGCAAGTGTGCTGGAAATCACCTCAAGCCATCAGTTCCCGGGACTGAATGGAGGTCACTGGTTATGGCCCATTCTGTACCATGGGGCCTCCTGTGCATCTTCCAGTGATTTAGGACACTAGGTGGAATCTTACCCACTGGCAGCAATGGTCCAAAGCCTCCCCTCCATGTGCTGGAAATCACTCCATGTGCCTCTGGTTTCTGGGACTGAATTCTGATATTTTTTCATGTTACATGTTTTGCTTATTTTGGAATAAATGTTAATCTAGCTTTGTAAAGCATGTTTTGCTTATTTTGGAATAAATGTTAAGCTAGCTTCATAAAATACATAATGGTTTGAGTCACAGTGTTTATATTATCTGAACAATTTATGTAAGACTAAGAACTGTTTTATTTTGTAGAACAATTTGAAGTAGAATTGGCCAAATGCAGTAATGTATTTTACTTCTCATTTAATATTATTAAAATTTTTCATTGCTGCTTTGTATAGATTATATATTCTTTTGCCCCCCCCCAGGCCTCATATAATATGGATATGGTTGAATATAGTGTTTGTGACTGGTTTGTCATCTAGCAATGGGATTGGCGATGTGAGTGTTCCACCCACCTAGGGGTGGAGGGAAGATATGACGTACTGGAGAAGAAGGTGTGTGTCTCTCTCTTACCCATTTGTGCCTTCTATTTGCAGCAGCCATAAATGGTTGCCCTGCCATGCCACGCTGCCTTTGAGCCAACTGAGTATGGACTGAAACCTCCTAGAACTGTAAGAAATAAACTTTGGGTGTCAAGCATTTTGTCCTAACAACAAGCAAAAAGTAACTAAGACACTTCTGAATTTGATATTAGTTATTTTTAATTTTTCTGATAAACAATGTTTCATTTAATATTTTAATGAATTATCATACATTGTTATAATATTTTTAGTCCATTAAATTTACTGGTACATTTCACAGATACATAATGATCACATTAAACAGGAAATTTGTACCTGTACTTGTTATATTTGATTTTTTCCCATTCCTCTTCCCTCCCTTTCAACCTCTCTTTCCTTCCTTATTTACAATAACCTTTTTTTCCCATTTTTCACCTTTTTTGTATTTTTTCTTTTCCCTTTCTTCCCCTTTTCCCCAAACATTCTCCTTCCTATTTGAACATTTTCTTCCTATTTCACAGGATCTATCTTACATTTTGGTCCTTTTTTACATTTTCAGTTTTTCACATTAGACAATCACTGCAATATTTATACATGTGTGTCTGGTTCACTTCACTTCACAGTATGTTCTCAAGGTGCCTCCTTTTACCCAGAAATTTCTCATTTGTCCTTCTCTATGACTAATACTCCACTGTTTAAAAATACTACATCTTCTTAATCCACTTGTCAGTTGTTGGGCTTTTTGGCTGTCTCCAAGATTTAGCTATTACAAACGGTGCTACTATAAATATGAGAGTACATATATCACTTTGGTATGATGTTTTAATTCTTTTGGGATGATATCAAGAAGAGCAATAGGGGGGTCTAAAGCAACTTTTATTTTTCATTTTTTGAGGAATCTCTACACTGAGTTACAAAGTTGTTCTTTCTGTCAATATTTCCCCATCAACAGTGGGGAAGGATTCCTTTTTTCTCATTGCTCCACCATTTGTTACTGGTTGATTTCTTGATAATAGCCATTTTCTTCTGGGCTGAGAGATAAAATCTCAGTTTTGTTTTAATTTTCATCTCTTTAAGTCTTGCTTTTCTAACCCAGAATTGTTTTTACTATTCTAGTTCCCTTCTGGTTCCAATTTTAAGACTGTTTAAGATTGAATTTTAAGATTGTTTTCTCTAGCTCTGTGAGGTATACTATTGGAATTTTGATCGGGATTGCATTAAATCTGTTATGGTCATTTTCACCATATTGGCTCTTCCTACTCAAAAACAAGGAACATCCTTCCAATGTAATATTCTTTTCAATCTTTTTGAAAGTACTGTAGTTTTTAGTGTAAAGGTCTTTTATTTATTTGGTTAGAGCAGTTCCTAGGTATCTCATTTTTGGATGCTATTGTGATGACTGTTGTTTCCCTAAATTTATTCTCAGTGAGTTTGCTATTCTTGTTCTGGAAGGCTATTGATTTCTGAATGCTTACTTTTTATCCAGCTATTCAACTAAATTTGGTTATTAAATCTAGAAATCTTTTACATATTTTGGGGTCTTCTCTGTAGAGTATCATGTTATCTGCATCTCTTGCCTAAGAGTTCTTGCTATTGTTTCCAGAACTTTGTTGAATAAGAGTGGTGCCAGTGGACATCCTTGTCTTGTTCCTGATTTTAGAGTGAAAGCTTTTAATTTTTGTTCATTTAGCATGATGTTGGCTGTTGGTTTGTAGTAGATTGATATAAAGAACATCTGTTCCAATTTTCTGTAGGATTTTCATCATGATTGTGTGAACTTTATCAAACACTTTTCCTGTATCCATTGTGATGATCATATGACTTTTGTTTTGTCACTATTGATGCGATCTATTAAATTATTAATCTGCATATGCTGAATCATCTGTGAATTACTGGGATAAATCATAGTTGCTTATGGTGTGTAATCTTCTTGATTTGCTGAATTCTGTTTGGCAGTAGGTCCTTGAATATTTTTTCATTTATGTTCATCTAGGAGAGTGACATTAGTTCTCTTTCTTGGTTAAGTCCTCATCTGGTTTTAACATTAGGACAATGTTTGTTTGCAGAAGTGATTTTTGAGAGTTTCGCTTCCTCCTTACATTCGCTAAATGGTTAGCAACACAAAGTCCTCTGTAAATATTTTGTAGAATTCAGCAGTGAATCCATCATGCTCTGGGACTTTTCTTTGCTGGTAATTTTTTACATTACATCTTCAATTTCATTGATGTATTCGTTTATTTAGAATTTTTATGTCCTCTTGATTTAGCTTTGGTAATTCATATGTATCTAGGAATCTATCTTGTTCTTCTGAGTTTTCCATTTTAATAGAGGACAGATTCTTGAATTAGATATTGATATTTTGTATTTCTGCAGAATCTTTTTTCATTTCACCCTTTTCATTCCTAACTGCATGGATTTAAGTTTTTTCTTTTCTTTCTTGATAAGGTTAGCTAAGAGTTTGTCAATTTGCCTTAATCTTTGAAGGAAAGAACTCTTCAATTCATTGCTTCTTTATATATATATATATATATATATATATATATATATGTATTGTTTTAGTCTACATTGCATTAATTTCTGCTCAGATCAATATAATTTTTGTATAAATTTGGGCATGACTTCTTTTTTTCTAGAAATTTGAGGTTCAACTTTAGGATGTTTGTTTTTAGCTCCTTCAGTTTTCCTGATATGGATATTTACCACTGTAAAGTTCCCTCATGGGACTGCTTTCATTCTCCCCTTAAGTTCTCTTTCTCTGATTTGACACAATTATTTAATTGTAGAAACTCTCTAAATTGTTCTTTAATTACTTCTGTAAACCATTGGTTGCTTAGGAGGGTATTATTTAATTTACATGTGTTTATGAAGTTTCTGTGGTTTCTTTTGCAATTGATTTACAATTACATAGCTCCATAGTTTCATAATATGTATGGGATAATTTTAGTCCTGTTATATTTATTTACACATGTTCTGTGAACTACTATGTGGTTTACTCTGGAGACTGTTCTGTATGAAGCTGGCAAGACTTTGTTGGGATATGGAGTGTAACATTCTGCAGACATCTACTAAGTCCATTTGTTATAAAATTTGTTTCAGTTCTGATATCTTATTGTTCTTTCTTTTCCAGTTGATCTGTCCATTTGTGACAATGGGTTATTGAGGTCCCCTATTATCATTGTATTAGTGCTTCCTTAATTTTTCTTATTCATTAATATTTGTTTTCAGTGGTTGGGTAACTGGTATTTGGTGCATATATACATTCATGATTGTTATCTCTTCCTTTTGAACTGTTCCCTCTGCAAGGATGTATTGACTTTCTAGTGTTATCTGAAGACCTGTGGTCTTATCTGAAGTCTACTTTGTCTGCAAATAGAATATCTACCTCTGCTTTTATCCAGGTTTCTATTATAGGAAGCATTGTTTTCTAGTTTTTGACTTTCAGTCTGTTAATATTTTTGAATGAAAAAATTTTTTTCTGTATGTGACATCTTGTTGGTTCATTCTACCAGTCTACATCTTTTGTGTGAATTTAGACCATTATTACTGATGGTTATACCTGATATGTAATGACTTATCCTTTTCATGTTATTTTCCTGTTGTTGGTTCCTTTTCTTTTCACACTGTTTAATTGCTTGCCTGGTGGATTCATTCTGTTAGGGGACATGGATTTGTAGTCCTTGTTATCTCTTTATAGAATGCCCTTCAGAACAGTTTGGAGGGCTGATTTGGTGTTTATGAATTTCCTCAGGTGTTCTTTGTTATAGAAATTTCTTATTTCTTCATCAACTTTGAAATGTTTTATGGCATACATCTATCTGGGTTGGTGGTTGCTTCTTTTAGGACTTGAAATACTTCAGCCTAAACACTCCTTGACTTGAGAAGTAAAATCACATTGTGTTCAAAAGACTGCTGTGATTCTGATGGATTATCCTTTATAGGTGATTTGCTTTTTTCTAACAGCTTTTAATATTCTGTTCTTGCATTAAATTTCTGGAAAATTGACTATTTTATACCAGGATGTAGAATTTTGATCATGACCAATTGAAGTTCTACATGCCTCACTTTTACCTGTAAGTCAAATTCTTTTACCAGGCTTCAGAAGATTTCATCCAGGATTTCTGTGAACAACTTTTTTTTTTTTATTTCACTGATGCTATCTTTTGCTTTTTTATTTATTCTGATAAATCTTGAATTATTCTTCCTCATATCATCTAGTTGCTGCTTGAATGATTTCTCATGGTCCCTTGCTATTTTAAAGATCTTTCTTTTCATGGTCACTAACTACTACCCTGATTTCTAGAGCTGACATTCTTTCCTCACACTGGTTCACTCTACTGAATATACTTACAATGGAATTTTTAATCTCCTAAATATCTCTTTGAATCTTTTCATGGATTCCAGAGCTTTCCAGTACTGGGCATTCACGGTTTCCATCATTTTCCTTCTTTCCTCTTTTTTGGGGGAGAGGGTACTGGGGATCAAACTCACAACCTTGCAGTTGCCAGGCAGGTGTTTATACCACTGAGCTAAATCCCTTGCCTTTTCTCTATTTTTATGTGTATCTGCTCTAGAGTCACTAGTCATCTCTTTCATTGTAGTCACCTACCCTGTAATTGTCAGACAAATTGTTTCTAATTTGATTTTTTTCTACTGTCTCATTGATCTATTTTATTACTTACACTGTTTTATTACTTACAGAGTTTGGGTGGGTGGGTTTTGGATTGTTGCATCTCATTGCCACCTGGATTTGCTGAAGTCTGGGTTTGCATTTTAGTGTCTTCTCGTGTTCCCAGTTTTCTTCAAGTTTAATTCCTGGGTTGATGTTTGAAAATTTCTATAGCAAGTAACTTCATTGCTACTATTTAGAATCCTTAGGAAATCATTACTTCTCAGTGGGATTTTCCACATACAGTTTGATTTGAGGTTTTGATTCTGCTGCTAGATACTACATCTTAATTTACTGGGAATGAGAAGTTTCTGCCTATATTGCCCAGCCCTTTGCTCTTTGTCACTGGACTGTAGCACTTTTTATGATCCTTAAGAAAACTCAGCCTTGGTATTAGATGAAGAACAAGTGATTGGAACAATTTTGTTGCCTTTGCTAAAGTGGTATATTTAGCACTAATAAGTATACCAAAAACAGTCTAGAAAATAACAAAATATGTTATTTATTAATTTACCAACTTTAACTGTGTGACTACATTTGTGATTGTATAACAAAATGTGAAATTGACTAGAAAATTATATGCCGTCAATAAGTCTTAATATGGTAATTTTCCACTCATGAGAATAATTCAAAAGGATTAAGGGGGAAATGGAGAAATAGAAGAAGAGGAAAAGATTAACAGCAAGTCTGGAAGAAAATGGAAGCTCACTCAAACTTTGGGAAACTGATGCAGAAGACAGGAAGGAAAGAGAAAAAGAAAAAGAAAAAGAAGAACAGAATAGAATAACAATGACCAAAAAACCCTATAAACTTTCACAGTCATATAAGAAAAGCATAAACAATCAAGAAAAACCAATCTAAAATCAAATAAATATTAAAAAACCAAGAGATGAGACAAAGAGTTTTTAAAAATTATCCACTTCAAAGAGTGTCTCTTCTGTCACTGGTAGACAATGTGTGTACACAGAGTCCAGATCCAACTTTATAAATCCCAGTAAGCCTGTATCTTTAACTCTACAGAAGTTCAGGCTGATTTCTGGCTGTGAGGCTGGAACCAGATTTGTTCAGCCTGGAGCAGTCCTGTCAACTTGAACTTGGCTCCCTCCTGGCTTGAAATTAGTTCTCTTTCTTCTTGTCAACTTGAAGTCAGTAGCCTGAACTTGTAGGCCTGAAGCTGTTCTGAGTTCTGAGCTCAGTTGGCCCCTCTCCAAGATGGCTGCCAGGCAATCACCCTCTTTGGGTGGAGGAGCTGTCTGAAACAGAGTAACTCACAAGCCACCGTTCTCTGCCTTATCCACTCCTCCATTCCTAAAAATACCAGACCTAGGGGGCATTTCCTCTTAAAACTATAACAGGTTGTCTGTTTAACCTATGGTGGCCTAGCCTGATCATGATGCAGTACTGGAAGACAGACCATTCACTGCATGGCCAAGTAAAGTCACATACACAGCTTGGGTCAGGAGCCCAGAGGGAAAGAACTAAATTTAGCACTAAATTATGTATGTGTTGTACTCTTAACTCTTAGCACTGCCATTCTGTTCTGTATGCACCACACCCCTTGACCTTTAAAAAGGAGAAAACAGGATGTCCCATTTCCTCAGGAATGCACAGGTGTGGGCCCCCCACATCTTTGCAGGATTTCTTTCCCTTTATAAACTGCCCCCAAATCTTAGCCCAGTTACACAGCAGTGTAAATTCCATCTATACTCTGTGTCGCTGGATACCAGCCTAAATATTAAAGCACTCTTCTTTTTCCTCCAAGACATCTTGGCCTTTTTTATTCTTTTTGCCTTTTTACAATTTTCATTTATTATGGGGTACAGCCTTTTGGGGTACAACAGTATGTCCTGTTCCTTTTTCCAAGCTACAAAACAAGTTAGGTCAGTGATCTTCAGGTTTTACTTGCATACAAATAATCTTGATGCCTAATGTAACAGTTTGTTACACTTTCATCTGTAAGTTTGTTAGTGAATCTGGGATGCATATTCTTATTAAAGTAAAAACATTTTACTACGAATAAGATATACATGAGATAGCAGGACATGGTGACAGACCTCTGTAATCCCAGCATTTGGGAGTCTGAGGCATGAGGATCACTGAGAGTTTTGAGATCAACCTGGGCTAGATAGTAAACTCAAGGCCAATTTGACCTACACAGCATGAGCCTGTCACAAATCAAAACAGATTTCCTGAGAAGATTCCAAATAATATATTTATCCAGAAACAAATCAAAGTCTTCAGGTTTGAAAAAAACTAAAACAGATTTTGCTACTTTTTCACAAACTGAGTCAAGGAATTGTTTTAATGGCTTATGAAACAGTTGTATTCTTTTTAGATCTTTATTTATAATTGTAGATAACAAATTACATTTCCAAGAATGACTTTGCAGCCCACCCAGATTAAAAGCATTTCTATTACTAGCCTCATTTAAGTAAAATGTCACTATATGAAAGAACAAAAGTGATCTGAATCTTAAATTCATGTAAGTTTTGAAAACACCATAAATACCAGGAATTCTAGGGAGGGTAAGGACTCAGCATGATCAGACACTATGGTTTTTAAAAATAATGTTCTTTTTTCCTTTTTCTCCGTAGAGTTAAATTTTTGGACTGATTTCACTATGATTACAACCTGATTTGGAAAAGATATTTATCCACTTTTCTGCTTTAGAAGGTTTCAGGAGAAATTGGACATATAATTCTTGTTGACCTCTTTGATGGTGCCACTTATTGGGGACCCCTGCAGTGAGTCCTCAATCTCCTGCCAACTGTTATGTTTAAGGTAGGAAAAAAAGAGATCCAGAGACAAAATAGGGGTGTAAGCAGGGATCTGGTATAACCAGTTTTTCTCAGGGCATAAAAGGCGACCAGCCACCCAGAACCTTGGTATTTACTCATTACATTTGAGTCCAAGACAATGAATACACGCAGGGGGTATTTCCTGGAATAATAATGGTGACTCTAGTGGGGTGGTGAGAAGAACAAAGCATTCTTACAAGGACAAGATGAGACAGAGGGGTAATGAGGAAGCTGTTTTCCCAGATGCCTGTTTTCCCACAGTAACACAGCAATCATTAGCCTTAAGGCTTTCCTCTGTGATCTGAAAAGAGCTGGGAGTTTCCACATTCTAGTCTGCTTCAAGAGCAGGACAAAAACAAATGTGGACATTTCTTACACTCACTTTATAATTCATAGTCCCCAATAAATTATATTTACGTATAAATGGTATGTCCATGTAATCATGGGTATCTGTGTAATTGGCTGCTGTGGAATGGCACAGGGGCATGAGGTGATTCTGTGAAGTATAAAACCAAGTCAGTCTTCTGGTAAGGAAAGTAGAATTGAGGAGGGAGATCAGGCAAGCCTTGGAAATTCCTTGGCAGGCCCCGCTGGCCTCAGAAATGAGGGTTCTTTTGGGGATTTAACTCCTGACCTCATGCTTCTCAGGCAGGTGATTATGCAGCTGTGCTAAATTCCCAGTCCCTGAAATAAGGGTTCTTTACAGGTAACAGTTCTCACAGAACCTGCATCTCTCCCCTGCACCGCACCCCCACCCCACCCCGTACTTTGTGACAATCATAGCCACAAGTTTCTGCCTCAGGTTAAAAAATAGAGGATACCTGTTATAGCACAAGTGTTAGAGACCTTGGTTCTACTCCATTCCCAGCCTAATTCCAAGTTACTTGGTAACATTTTAAGTTACTTCCTATTAACTTGAATTCCTCTTCTGGAAAGACAGTTAATGTTTGCTAGATGACGTGTTGAGCATTGCTTAAGTCAGAAGTCCAGCGATTCAGTGTTTTCTTTTTGGAATTTTTCTCTTTGTAAATGAAGTTTGTTCAAAATAAATCTTCAAAAGTTGTGCCTCCATTTACAGCCTGAAAGTAGAGACTAGCCTTTTCTCACCACAGAGTAAAAATGGCTATGACTTGCAAAAGAAATGAATCCCAGGTTTCTTTTTTTTTTTTTTTGGCAACAAGAATCAAACTCATGACTGCACGTTTTGTCACGCAGGTGAGCTAAACCCCTGGCCACAGGTATAATTCTTAATATTATTGTTTTCTCTCTTCCAAAGGATTAATATTTTGGAATCTAGCAATATTAAATTTAGTTTCTTTTTACTTAGGATATATCAAATGTCTAAAAGGAGCATATAGTTCAGATCCCAGCCTGAAAAGAGACAATTTACCTAAAAATATATTATCATATAAAAACCTAAAACTGGACTTTTCACATTCATTACTTTAACTTTTTAAAATATTCATGATTTTCTTCAGGATTATTAAATTAAGAAAGAGATCCAAAATAATAAGACACCCTTAATGTCACCCTGCACGGATTGCATTCACACACACTCTTCAACATTAGTTAACAACAAACATCACATCATTAAAAAACACTGCAAAACCATTCTAAAAAATAAGAAATACAAAACACAGTTACTCTATCACTTAAAAATTTTAAAAGGCTGTCTCAAGAGTTTCTACCTCAAAAAAAAAAAAGTCATTTTGTTTGTAGCAGAAATGTGGTCCTGTTATTCTGAGGGACAATCCTACTGTTCCATGGCTGGTCTGAAGAGACCCTGCAGAGAAGTACCTGACACACACCCAAGCAGTTAGGCTCCAGGTAAGTTTTGAAGATTTGAGAAAATGTCAGAGTCAGTTCCTGTGAGACACACTTCTGCTTTTCTTGTTCGTTTTTGTTGCTCTTTCCATTGTTTCCAATTTTTCATAATCTCTTACCACGCAGATACACACAGCAAAATTCAAAAGTCTTTTTCTTGGTGTTAGACATTATGTTTGAGGTGTTGCTTATTGTTTGATGTAGGAGGAGAATAAGAGAGAGGAGAATCAGTGAGAGACTTAAATCCTTAAGGAAAAATTGATTGTCTTGAAAACAGAGAATGTGCCTAATTTTTGTATCTTGTTTTTTTTTCCAGACTAGTCTTACAAAGCAAGTACTCCATCCACGATGGTGGACTGATTATTTTAAATTCAAAGTGCAGAACGAGTTTCTCTAATTCACTTTAACCAATAGTTCACTAAGCATCTTCATCTCCCATTTCTTGCTTTTGTCTGTTAGTAAATTCTCCACTCCAGCTACAGTTCCCTTTACTGCTGGATCCCTCTTGGAAACCCAGCTTTTCATGGTTAAGAGTCCTCCTGTGATAGACCATCGGTCCACACTTGAACATGTATTCAAGTGTCACTTGAAATTTCCTTTTAGGTATCTCATTTACTACCTGCTTGATCTTTTCTCAAGAATTCTTCTTGGTCAAAACACCATAGCCAGTGACGTTTCCCCAAATTCTTTCAAAATCAGAGAATCACTCTCCAATTTTACTACCTGCTTGATCTTTTCTCAAGAATTCTTCTTGATCAACACACCATAGCCAGTGACGTTTCCCCAAATTCTTTCAAAATCAGAGAATCACTCTCCAATTTTTCAGTCTACCTAAACATTTGTATATCATTCTATTTTTTTTGTGTTGTTATTTCTTAAATTATGTATTCTGATTCCCATATTAGTAAGGTTCAGGAATGACATTTTCCTTCCTTGTATTTTATTGTTTCTCCTAATCCATGAAACAGTCCATTTTTTATATATGGTTTGATTGATTATTGATATGATTTTTTTTTTTTTTACTAATAGCTAGAATCCTACAATGACCAAGTGAAGAGACCATGATAGTACACGATCTCAGGGTTTTCTAAGCACGTACATAATCCTGTGGGGGGTCCTTTTAACAGCTTCTTTGACCTCCCTGTTGCGAAGGGTATAAATAATAGGGTTGAGAAAAGGGGTAAGAAAAGTGTACACCAAGGAGAAAAGCTTGTCTCTGCCCTCAGCACGCACCACAGGTGGCCCCACATACACAATGAAAGCAGAACCAAAGAACAACATTACTACAGTTACATGGGAGGAACAGGTAGAGAAGGCCTTGGCACGACTGGTAGCTGATGGCAGCTTAAGTACAGACTTCAAGATACCTCCATAGAATCCTAAAATAATAACAAGATTGCAAGTGTTAATCAAGCCAATCACCACAATATAGGTCTGAGCTTGCCATCCTGTATCCACACAAGCCAACCACATTAGAGAGGCCAAGTCACAGAAGTAGTGGGCTACTTTACAAAGGCAGTAGGGCAGAGTGGCAGTGAGAGTGGCTGGCAGAAGTGCACCTGAGAAGCCAGCCACCCAAGTGGCCCCTACCAACCATTGCTGAACCTGTGTGCTCATGAGGGCATGGTAGTGGAGTGGGCGACAGATGGCAAGGTAGCGATCCAGTGCCATCACACACAACAGGAAGCACTCAGTCATGCCCAAAGAATGGAAAACATACAGCTGTGTGAAGCACATGGCTGAAGAGATGGCTGCACCCCCACGGAGCAAGTTTTGCAGCAGGGTGGGTGCTGTGGTGCTGACGAACCAGAGCTCCAGGAAGGACAGGACACTGATAAAGAAGTACATGGGTGTGGAGAGTCCAGAGTCTGTCTTAACCAGGAAAATGATGAACAAGTTTCCTGCAAGCGTGAAGAGGTAAACACACAGGATCCCCAAGAAGGCAAGAGGCCGTAGGGCCTCAGAGATAGTGAAACCTGCAAGAATGAAAGTGTGGATCCTGGTGTGATTGGCATAATCCATGATTATTTTTGTACTCTTTACTTCAACTTCCTCTTTTTTAAAATGAAAAGTTTAAGTGTGTGTTTTTAAAGCTCTTTACAAAACTGGTAGTTTATGATTCTTTAAAGTGTTTAGAAGGCATTTGTCAAGCTAGCCCTGATGTTATACATCAACTTAGTGACTTTTTTTTTTTATCTGAACCCTAATCAGCCTAACTCAGGGAGGTTCAAGGCCACGTCCTACTTTTGTTCTCTTCCTTACCACTTCTGCTGACTCTGAATGCAGTGAAAATTGTTGCATCTTCCATGGGATCTCTTTCTTCTCCAAGATGCTTTTGTAGCTATATTTCATGTTTCTAGAAATGTGAGTTTTCTCAGGGGTCCCTTATACATGTTCCCCAGAGTTGCTACGACTGTGAGTATGGGGTCCCTTAGGGCAGGAAGTTGGGGACAGGGAAATGTAACAGATAATGTTCTTTGCATACAATTGTGTTCAGTTTTGCAAACCTCACTTTGGGGATCTTGATTCTCATAACAGGGATATTGTGTCCTCTGGACCACTAGAAATTTTGCAGTTATCAGGGTCCCCTTTTAAAGTAACAATGCAGCTCAAATCCATGATGCATGTTTTTAATTCCAATACCATCAGGACTGAGAAAGCATCTTAAGTTTCAGTCCACTCAGGCAAACTCAGGGAGACTCTCTCTTAAAATAAGAAACATAGAAGTAGTTATAGATGAAGTTCAGTGGTAGAATGACCCTGGTTTCTAGGACAAAAAGACACTGCAATTTGCATATTCCTGAGCATACATGTGGAGAATAAAACACTGGACATCCCAGAACTAAATATCATCTTCTTAAAAATTCTCTTCAAAATTTCTCTTCAATCACTGCTAACTCCATTGCCCACTGAACACCACATACAAGAGTGCCATTTTTATTTTTGTGCTGACCATTCCCATCTTTACATGCCCCTACCACCCCATTTTCATGGTATCTACTATTGTATTCATTGTTCCAATTGTTCCTAACCAGGCTATCTTACTGTACTATGTAAATATTTTAGTGTCAGAGTGGGCAAATTTTTCTGTAAGGACGAAATAGTAAACATTTTACACTTTGGGAGATCTACAGTTTCTATCACAAATACTGAACTGTGCTCTTGTAGCACAAGTGTAGCCATTAATAATAGGTAAGGCTGTGTTCTGATAGAAATGTATTTACAAAAACAGAAGGCAGATACTTTGTGTCTTCATATTTTTATTTAAATTAAGCATATTTTAACCAGCACAATAAAATAAAATCTGTTCACATTAATAATTACATATGTAATAAATATACATATATATTGTGTTACACTTTGTATGCTATATACATATAAGTATATAGATATTATATACATGTATAATATCCCATCAGATCAAAACTGCTGATTCTATTTGATTGATGAGCTATAGTTGGATCCTGAATTGTAGTTTAGCAACCCCGTTGCATGCTTACAAACACACACAGTTTATTTTGAGAAAATTTCTCTCATCTTACTGTTTGAGAATCATTCTTTTTGACATGATTCCTAAAAACATTTCTCTCTGCCATAAAATATTCATCCAAACAAAACTCCTAAGTGCATAAAGAGATAATACATATTCTTGGTCAAGTTTTCTTTTCTTTGGTTTTCAATGTACTTGATAAATGTGTACTTTTAGAGCCCTGTACTGTGCTCACCTTGGCAAAATAAAGTATAATTGAAAGAGTGGCTTAAAGTACACTTGACCTTTTCAAAAGATTTTGTACTTTTCTTGGTCATTGTTACTAGGAGAATCATACGATATGCTTGTATAAAACACTTTAAACTGGACAGTTATGCACACTGACCATATTGAAATGAAGTTATTAAGTAAGACTAATGCTGCTTCTGCTTGGCAATCTGTCCTGCCCTCAGAATTCATCTATTTTGTTTCCATGTATTCAAGGCAAAGTATTCAGGACAATTTTGCTCTTAATTGTATATGAATATAAAATGAAAACTATTGCGTGTATCATAGGCCGTAAAATAACATTTAGCACACCTTAGGCTGTCATTAAGCATGTTCATTATGAAAGATTAAGAGTGCTTCAAAATTGCATTTGTGGTTAATCATTTCAGAAGTATCTAAAAATAGCTGTCTTTTTTTAAATGATACATTTCAAAGCATTTTATTTTCTAAACTGAGATTTACATCTTAGTTTTCTCCCTCCTGATAAACTTTCTAAGAATCTTGACAGAATTAAAAATGCTTTTGTCATTTTTTAAACGGAACTTACTATTGAATCTTTTATAAACTATAAAAGTTTACTCAGGAATTTAATTTTTGTGTATCTTTAAGTTTTTATATGTATCTGACAGCCTCATACATAGCTCATTTTGGCCTGTTTCTGAAAGACCATTAAAAATGGTTCACAATCAAAATAATGTTTTGCCATGCAAACTAAAGTTCAGTTAAGAATTTCTCCAAATGCTGTCACCCTCACAGGTCACTAATTATAAATAAAATGATTTTATAAGTTGGTCATCACCACCATATGCCACATTTTTTTCTTCTGGAATATAAAGAACATCTTACACTTAAGGAAAAGATAGTCAAATTTCCATGAGCACCACTCTTTAAATTTTCTATAAGGCTTTAATTCATCAATAAATTCATTTAGAGAGATGAGATTATTTTCTGATATTTGTTTTTCCATGTATGAGTATCTACTCCATGTCTAATCATTTATAAATTTTATATAATATTAAACATAAATTTATAAGAATTTTCAAGAAAGTTTGAACATATCTTGTTAAGTCACATAGATACATAATTGGATAATAGGTACTAAACACTATTGCTTTAGTTATATTTTCTGATTGTGACTGCTGTAAAATTATACAGTTAGCTTTGTTTGTTATTCATTGAGTTGCATCATTTCATCAATATTAATTCCAATAACATTTATACTTCAACACAAATGCTATCATCTGTATATAATTGAGATTTTTGTCTTTTCAATATTTATACTTTTGAATTGTGCACTCCTTTAACTGATTTGCTACACTAGTCAGTGTTTTCTGTGCAATATTTTCTAGAAGTTATCCTTGCCACTAATTTTATGATGTTCTTGATCTTAAAGAAAACATTTTTGTGTTCTCTCTGACATTTAGAGGATTAAAGAATGCAATTTATCAGAATAAGGAAGTTTATTTTATTTGTAATTTAATTTTCTTATTTTGAAGTTATGAATCATTTTTGAATGCCTTCTTGTTCCCCCATCAAATTAAGTATGCATATTTTTAATGTTAGTATGATAAAATGCATTGCTTATTAAATATTTGAATCTATCTTATATTCTTGATAAACCAAATCCAATCACAGTCATTTCATAGAAATTTCATAGAAACTACTGCATTAGGTTTAAAGGTACAATACATGGTGGGAAAATTTTGTATATTTCTTAATGAATGTAATTACACATTAATTCCTTTTTCATATCACTATCTTGCTTTAAACTCAGTTATAGGTTAACCTCCTAAAATGAATGTTAGCTTCTATTTCTAATGTTTCTATTCCTCAAAGAATTTTTTGGAAACTAGGCACTACTTTCTTCAATATTTGATAAAACTCACTTTGTAAACAATCTAGTTCTGACACTATCTAGTAATATATTTAGCTTCTGATTCCATATTATTAAGATTTTGTGTTTTTCTCACTAATATTGCTAATTGCCAATTGTCAATTTTTCTGTAAATGAGTCTTGTCAATTTAGTTTGAATCCACTAGCATTTTATGATAATAAAATAACTTTTAAATTTCAAACTTAACTTTGCCTGTAGTTATAAAAATCCTTTATTCATACTCTTTAAATACATTTCACTCCACTCCCACTCTATTTTTATTAGTCTTTTTTGGAATTTGTTTTATTTTTTTCCTAAAAATCAAGATTTGAAAACACTGAATAGATAGACATGCTAAATTTGCAAGTTACCTATTCAATACAGAAAAGATTATATTATTTTTGAAACAACAATCTATTTAAGATTAATAATTATCTTCATTTTGTTGAGATTTGGTTTATGGTCCAGTATCTAATTCAACTTGTGCTAGAAAATGATATGTATTCTACATAACTTCCAGTAGGTGGGTCTTGCTAACTATTGTTTTCAAATCTTTCTTAAGTTTATTTATGATTTGTGTGCATGGTATTTTATTTACTCTGTGGAGGTATTTCAAGCATCTTACTCTGCTTTATTACTCAGCTTTCATTTGTTAGAAAAAAACGTTTGACATACCCAACATAAAGGAGGAAAGATTTATTTTTTTGTTTCAGAATTTCAGTCTATTTTTGCTGTTTTCAAGCAGAATCATCATAGCAGAGGAAGATGGAAGCTTCCCAGTTTATGGCATTCAACATACAGAGACCGGGGGAAGAGAGCCCACAACCAAGTTCTTGGAGGTACATATGCCCTTCCAAAACATGTTTTCCAATGTGGAGCCACCATGGGACATATCACTGTACTAATGAACTCATCAGGGGAATAATACACTTCAGTTTAAAACAGAACATACTACTCTTGGCTTCCAGCGTCTTGTGTTCACCTTGTAATGCCAAATGTATTATGTCCATTTTCCAATGTCCCCAAACTCAAACACTTCTAGTATTGCTCAAATACCCAAGCTCAAAGTCTTCACTGAGATTCAAGACAAAATTTTGAATATGAAACCACTCTAAAAACAAAAACAACTTACATAATACCAAGATAAAATACCAGATGGTAAAGATTCCCATTCCAAAAAAAGAGGAATAGGGAACCAGAAAGGAATCAGACAAAAGCAAGACTGAAATTTTTCAGGGCAAATAATAAGTCCCACAACTCCATGTCCAGCATCCAGGATACATGGTGGCATGATGTAAGTTTCCAAGGGTTTGGACGCCCCATCTGCATAGCCTTACCAGTTATAGCCCATATGGCCTTTCTACTGGACAGACTCTGATCAATTAATGCAATTAATTATCCCTGGTTCTCTAACTTCCTAGAGTTTCCATTGTAGCTTCAACCTCACTCTCCATAGTTCCACACTTTGCCCTGTCAGAGATTCCTAGCAAAGATTTAGTTCATGACATATTTCCAGGCCTTCCTCTGAAATCTGGGTGGAAGCCTCTATGAACTAGTAATTCATGCTTTCTGGGTGTTTACTAACCCACCATCATGTCAGGGATATAAATATCTGGACCTGAATTGAACAGTAGCTACGCCCCCTTGGACCGTTTTTACAGTGTGCTTTTAATGTGGCTTAAGTTGGTGAAGCAAATCCCCTGTGAACTAATTCCTTCAGGAACTGGATCAGAGATTTCAGTGTCTGTTCTCTGAAATGAAAGATTCTTGTGTCTGCATCTCACCAATTTCTGAAACTTCCTTGGAACCTTTTTCTTATCATCCTAATGCAAAATCTTGCTTTCTTTTTGCATGTCACTAGTCTTTTTGGCAACTTTATCAATTGTGGTCCCAGCTGTAAACCCTTGCTTTGTTTACTGTCCAAACTGCAAGGTTTTAATAGCTTTCTGCTTGGCTTTTAGATTCTAGTTCTGTCTCTAAACCTAACTAAATGCAGCAGGTATAACCCATGCCACACACTTAATGTTGTGCTGCCTTGAAATTTCCTTCATCTGATGATTAATTAGTCCATCATTGTTGCATTCAATCTCTTACAAAATCTGAAGATATGAGCAAAATTTAGGCAAGTTATTTGCCAGAATATATCATCAATGGTCTTTCATCTAATTTCCAACAGAGGGCTTCTTTCCATCTGAAACCTTATGTGCACTGTATTTGCTGTCCCTATTTTGAGTAATGTTCAGATATGAATGCATTCCAGACTTTCCTCTCAATATCTGTTTTCATCATTCTAGACTTTCACTAGCACAATTCTTCAGACTTTTCCAAACTCTCCCTGAATATTTTCTGTACTATATGGTCAAATATAATCACATAAAATGAACAAAGAAAAAAAAATACACTTTTCTTGTGCTTGTCTTCTCAGTTAGCTTTCCAACTCTGCAACAAAATTCTTGACATAGAGAATTTAAAGGAGGAAGGATTTATTTTACTTATGAATTTAGAGGTTTCAATCCTTGATTAGCTGACTCACAGCAGAAACATTATTTCAGATGAGAGTGTCGGAGGAAAGCTGATGCTTTCATGATATTCAGAAAGCAGGGAACAAGAAAGCCAGAGAGAAAAGATAGTGTGGGGGTGGGACAGGATAAATCCTTCAAAGGCACAACTCAGAGCGCTGCTTCCTCCAGTTAGTGCTCACCCCTTAAAAGCTCTTCTTGCTAGAGAACTCAACAATAGGGTAATGTAATGTGGGACATTAGTGCCCACAGTACACAAACCATTAGGACACATTATATATTGAAACCATAAGAGTGCATTCATTTTTCTTCCGGCTCTCTTACTGTATCATAACACAGCGCTGGAAACAACAAGCCACCACTGCATGGAAGAGTGAATAAAACATACATAACCTGACCAGTGGCCCAGAGAAGTAAAGCCGAGCACAGAGCTGGGTTCCCTAAATCCTGTTCCTACTTCCAAGCAAGCCAGCCAGGTTAGGTCAGTGGTTCTATTTTTGATTTGCATCCAGATCATTTGGAGACTTATTACAACACAGGCTACTGGACCCAGCCTTAGGATTGTCTCATTTAACTAACCTACGTTACACATTTTTACTGAAATAATAATATTTATAATGGTTAAGATCTACCTAAGAGGATTCATGTGATATATTTATCTTACAACAAATCAAGGCCCCTATGGTTACAAGAAACTTAAAAGGATTTTTCAACATTTTTATAAAGTGAGTCAAATAATTGAATCAATGGCCTGTAAAATAGTGGCATTATTTTTAGATTATTGTGACGTGGCTGTAAATAAGAAATTACCTTTCCACAACTTACTCTGCAACTCACGTAAGTCAGTATTAAAAAGATTTCTTCTTGCTAGCCTGAGTTAAGTGAAAGATGGGACCTAACTCTTGCATTCATATATGTTCTAAAAACTCCACTGATGGCAGTAATCCTCAGAAGAGTATCTTTTTCATGATCATATTTATTTATATCAAAACCATCAATATTTTATTGAAAGTCCTGATATTTGTATCTGAACTTCATCTCAGCTCCATATTGTCTCTCAGTGTGCACTTGGATGGATGTGGAATTCAGAGAAATCAAACAATTAAAGCATTCATCTAATGAAAGTAAAATATTTTAATCATTCCTAGATGCAAATGCAACTTTACTTTCAAAGACAGAGGCAGGGATAAGGAAGCCAAGGAGATAACTATAAAACTTTAACAAGCAGATCATTTCATGTGAAAAGAGTACATTGAAGATATTGAGTTTAAATTGGAAAGGCTTTCTGTGATAAGTAAAGATTTTTGAACCAGAAGAAAATAAAGTATTTCTTTCTCAAAGTGATAATGTAACTTCTGATTGGGAAGTGTCTGGAGTATTTGGAAAACCTGAAAGTCCTGTTTAAATCTTACCCAGCATTTAACCAATACCCTACTTCCTCTAGAAACCTGCTGTTCTCCGGTACACGTATTTGTAAGTACCCTTCTCTCTATTACAGCAACTCCCACATTCCCGACCCATGACACTCCTTGTTTTCATCCTTATTTTAGGAGCTGCATAGATTTGAACTTCTGCAGCCCTTTTTATTTTCCTTTGTGTCCTATTTATTTCACTCACCATTATATTTTCCAAATGCATCCATTTTTGCACAAATGTTTCAAATTTATTCTTCTTTATAATCATTATGTATAGATACCACATTTTCTTTATCCATTAATCTATTTTCTCCCTTTTTTTTTTTTTGGCTTCTTCATTGTGTGATTCCACATGTCATTTTATGTTTTTCTACATTGCTTTTTTAGTGAGCCAGATTTCAAAATAGACTTTCAACAACATTTGTGTCTCAGTGGCATACTATTAACTGTGTCACTTATAATGCCCATGTACTGTCTCCCTCAGCAGTCTGTTAATCTATTCCTGAGCATAGCTATCACACACATCTTCTAGAATCAGTTGATGCAGAACAGTTACTAAGGAATTTAGACTTTGTCTCAGCATTGTCTCTTTTTTGTTTGTTTGTTTGTTTTTACTGGGGATTGAACTCACAACCTTGTGCTTTCCAGGCAGGTATTTAGGCCACTAAGCTAAATCTCTGGCCCAGTCTGAGCATTGTCAAGAGAACCCTTTCATCCCTCTTATGTCACTGTCTGATGAATGGAGAATATTTACTTAGCATTTACTGCTTGAGGATGGAATAAAAAAAAGAGAACAAATTCTGAAAAATTCTGCCAGCAGCAAATAAATAATTATTTGGGAAAAAAAAATCACATCTAAAATTACCTGTGTTCAAGAACATACCTCACTGGCACAGTGCCTGCCTGGCAAGTGCAAGGTCCTGAGTTTGATTCTGAGTACCATAAATAAATAAATAAATAAATAAAAATAAAATTACCTCTTTTGAAAATTTTAGAGAACAAAAAGCAGGATTCAGCATACTAAAAATTCACAGTATTGTTGCTAATATTTGAGACAATAGCATATGTTATTTAGAAAATGGAAATACATGAGTAACTTTCCCACTGTGAGTTTAAAAGTAATTTTAAGATTTTAGTCTTATAAACATTTCTGTTGTACATAATGATAACATTTATCACAGGAAATTTGTGCCTGTATATGATATATCTTAATTTTTTCACGTTTCTTTCTTCCCCATTCAATCCCTCTTTCCCTCATTTGCAAAATTTTGTTTACATTTTTCCTTTTATTCTCTATTTTTCCTTGTCCCTGCTTTTCTTTCCCCTCTCCCTTCCTTAGTTTCTCTTCCCATTTGAACATATTTTTCCCATTTCCTCATGTCTATTATGCATTTTGTCCTTATTTGCACTTTTGGATTTTCACACCAGAGGAACAATGAAGTGTTGAAATACACAAGTTCAACTTGTTTTACTTAAGAGTATGCTCTCCGGGTGCATCCATTTAGCCAGAAATGTCTCAAGCTTATCCTTCTTTATAACAGAGTTGTAAACCATTATATGCAAAAACCGCATCTTCAAAACAAAAAAAAAAAAGGAGAAAAAAATCATATCTTTATCCATTCAATGTTTGGTGGGTATTTGGGCCATTTGCAAGACTTAGCTATTATAAACTGTGCCACTCTAAAAATGAGTGTGCATATATCACTGTGGTATGATGCTTTTAATTCATTCAGGAAGATACCAGACTGAGTCGAATGGGACCCCCTAGTTGTAGTTTTTGAGGAATCGCCAAACTGATTTCCACAGTGGTTGCGCCAGTCCTTACTCCCACCAACAGTGAAGAAGGTTTCCTTTTTTTCCCACAGCTCTGTTAGCATTTGTTTTTGGTTGATTTAATTAATTATTCATTTTTTATTCTTCATTTTTACTTTTTCAGAGACAGGGTTTTGTTTTGTAGTTCAAACTGGCCTTGAACCCATTATAGAGCCCTGGTTGGCCTTCAACGCACAGCAAACCTCCTATCTCATCCTTCCAAGTTCTGGGATTACAGGTACAAACCACTGCACCTGGGTATTGGATGATTTTTTGGTAAAAGCTATTCTTTCTGGAGTGAGATGGAATCTCAATGTTGTTTTAATTTGCATCATTTGAATGAACAGTGATGCTGAACATTTTTTCATGTATTTATTTGCCATTTCTACTTCCTCATCCAAGGAGTGTCTAATTCATTTTGGATGCCCATTTTTGGATTGGATCTTTAAATTTAGGGATTTGATTTTTAAAATTCTTTATATATTCTAGATAAGGAACAGCTGGTAAAGTTTTTTGTCTGAGGAACAGCTGGTAAAGTTTTTCCTACATTGCAGTTATCTCTTCACTCTGTTGAAGGTGTCTTGGGCCAGGCAAAAGCTTTATAATAAGATAAGATCACAGTCATTGATTCTTTGTGATATTTTCCAAGCAATAGGGGTTTCCTTACTAACCATCTCTGATATTAACTTTGAGAAAGTTCTGTGACCTAAGGACCAGTTTCCCCATTTATAAACTGTAGATAGCTATAGTACCTCCCTGTAAGATTACTCTAGAGATTGCAAGAGACCTTGCTATGATCCCTAATAAGTGTATTTGAAGAAGCATATTTTTGAAGAAGTAATTGAAAAACAAAAACAGTCAACTGGAGTTTATTGTAAACTCCTTTTTATAAAAACAAAAGTAGTTTGGAATATTGACCAGAATTTCAGCACTTTAGTAGACACATATGAAATTCAAGTCACACAAAAATAAGACTTGAATTTACCAAGTATGGACTTCTTACTTTTTGCCAAAAGTGAATGCACATACTTCTACATGCATACCTTTGCTAATATAATCTCCTTGTCAGAGAACAAAGCAAGGACTATTTGTAGCACAGTCAGAAGCCATCTCTCCATTACTGGACCTGAGAAGGAATCACTGCAGTCTCCCTCAGCATGGGTTAGTAGACACTCAAAACCTCAATGTGTGCAGATATAATTGCACCAGATCTAAGCCAATTCCTAAGACTTTTCTCAAGTGTCCAATTGCTCTTAAGCCTTGAAACTAGTTACCTACTATGTAGAAATGTGAACTTCCATAAATAAGACAACTCATAATTGCCACTAAATCATTGGGGAAAAAGACAAACAAAACTCCAAGCATTTCCAATAGTACCAACGTCCAGTGGTTACGCCTGGGGCTCGCAGATGTCTGCTTTTCCCCTACACCCTCCTGCAGTCTCTCCTCCTTCACCTAAGCCCATGTCCTGTACTTTTTTTTTTTTTTAGGTTAAATTTACTGCTACACTTTAGGTATACAAAATGATTATATCCATCATAGGGAATTTATACCTGTACATGACAGTAAAACACTATTTTAAAATGTGATTTAAGGGTTAGAAAAAATAAAGCTATATATAATTAAAATAATCTGAGAGACAAAACAATTCACAATTATTCATTTACTTAATATGTGCTCTAAATTATTATCTATTTTTCTCCATACCTAAATCTAGGTAGTTGGATGAAATGTATAAAATACTGTTTTTTCTTTAAGATATTTACTCTGTGGTGCAAGAGGGAAGATAGAATATCAAAAATGCCAATAATATAAAAATATATGTTTCTTTCAATTTAAAGCAAAAATTTTACCTCAAATATAATAAGGTAGATTTGAAATTTAAAATTACAGGTAGAGGTAATGTCTCAGATTCCACATTTACAAATATTTAAGAGTTTATGAAACACTATTGAAGTTGTTGTGAAGAAATGCATTTTCATTCCTTGTTGATGAGAGAGTTAAATAATATAATTACTTTTGAAGAAAACTCAGAAATATTTACTGAAGTCATTCGTACTATGACCCAGGATTCTCACTTGTAGAAATTTGTGTGTAATATAGAGAAAAGGATACAGATACATGGTTATTCATTACAGTGATATTTTTAACAATTAAAACTAGAAACAACAGAAGATTCCTTTTACAGAATACTGGTGAAATTAAAGATGTCATGGACTACTACAGAGCTATTATTTTAAAATGAGTGCATACTCTCCATAAAAACATAGATCTTCGACATTTATTGTTAAGAAAAGGGAACAGAGTACAGAATAAAGTAAATAGCATGGGGCCTTATGCATAAGAATGGGAGGTAAAAATATTGGTCTTTTCTGAATTTTACAAAACAAACATGATAATCATATAAGAAAACAATGGCAGGTCATTGGAAGTTAGCAAGTAATACACAGGATCTTATAGGTCAGAGTTAGAGCAAGACATTTTTTTCCATAAATTATTTTACATTACACTAGCTTTTGGGCCCTTAAGGGAAATTATTCACTCAGAAAAATCAAGTTGTTTTTTTAAAAAACCTCTGTGCAGTGATACATTGTGGTCACTAAGTCATTATGTAACTTTGCCCTAATCTCCACTGACATCCCAAATGTTTTTTTTAAACAGCATTTACTTTGGCTCTCTTACTTAATTGTGTTTGGGATTGAAAACTAAACATGCCATATGACAGAATGTTAGCCTTAATGCTCCTGCAAAGTAAGTGGTGTGATTGGGCTGCACTTTAGCCCTTGGTTCTTATTGTCCGTCCACCTAGTCAGTGTCCAGATGTAAATGTCAGAGAGTGACCTTGGCTTTTTACCCTAACATTTCACACACTAGGACTACTCACCTACATCATAGCACTTAGAAGAAGTGATGATATTTATAGGGCACAGAGAGGTGAACAGAAAGGGTGCTTTCTGCCAGAGCCCTTCCAAGGACAGGATTCTAGTGAACCTCAGCTGACCATTCATATAGTAAGTCTTCCACCATGAGGACTCAGGAACTCCGCATACCTGCTAGTTGAATATGTTGAGAGGTTCTGTGCTAAGGATAATATAAACTGAATTGTAAATGGAGGAATCTAAGGAGGTTTCAAGAGAGAAAAGTTATAGAATGGAATGAAAGGGTAGCTTGGAGTTATAAGTGTATGGATGAGAAGTTTTCTTTCGTGGAGTTACAGGAGAATTTAATATCTACCATACTCATTTGACTCTTGAGTTTGTTCATTCATTTATTCAAGTACAAATGAATACCAGGTGTTGTGCTAGGAATCAGTAGTACAGTCCATAACGCTTTGAGTTGGTATGTTGCTATTTATGTTTTCACAACCAGAGTAAATGCCTGAGCCTCATCACAGAGTATGGTCCAAAAAGAATTTATTAATAGAGCTACTAATTAATGTGATACAAATCTTTTTTCTGGGGAGGGTGCAGATACCAGGAATCAAACTCAGGGCCTCACATTCGTCAGGCAGGCACTGCACCAATGAACTAAATCTCCGGCCCACAAATCTTTAAAGATAAGCTATTTCCTGCCATCCTTTAGGGCTGCTACCAAAGGAAACCAGAGTTCCTGTCATGCCCTAGAAAAAATGCATGGTCTGAGTGAAATGAAGTGGAAAGGAAAACTGAGAGCAGTTAGAAAGCAATAGAAGGCCAGAGGAATATAGCATAACATCCAGCATTTAGAAAAACAGCATTAGACTTCATCACAGTACAGATACTCCTCGTTTTATAGAAAGATGACTTGATCACTTAGCTTAGGAGATGGATATTAGTAAATTTACTAACTATGCACATGTTGCAAATGTGAGAAAGTTGTAAAAACATGTATTCTCAAGGAAATGAATCCCCACTTCAGAAATGTATGTGTAAAAAAAAAACCGTAATTTTGAAGCAAAAATGAATGACTTTTCCATAACACTTAAGACCCTATTATTGCTCATTTCACAGATTTGAAAAACTGAGACACAGCAAAATTATGTGTATTGCATAAGGCCAAGTAGAAATTAAACAATAGAATTCATGTTTGGACTCAAGCAGGACAAACTCAATGTGTCTTCTCTAGCCACGGCATTCCCTGTCTATGAGAAATTATAGTTGTTTGGGGCTACATTGTGTGTCTAATGTCATATAATTTTTGAATTTTTTGTTGTAGATCTTCTTTTTTTTTCTTTGTACCGGAGATTAAACTCATGATCTTGAGCTTGCCAAGTAGGCATTTGTGCTGCTGAGCTAAACCCCCAACCCTGTTGTAGATAAGCTTTCTAAGGAAAACAAAATAGAAGTCAGAAGGAAGATACGATTTTTTTTGCCCAAGATCATATAGACAAAAAGAAAAAAAGTAAAACATCATTCTCAACCAACATTTTTCCAATTGTAGTAAATACTCAATCTGGAAAGCTGATGTGTTCTAGGGTATGATTAGAGAACACAGTTCTATGTCTGCTTTGAGTTTGTCTCTTTTCTACTCTGTATGTACAAACTACATACATAAAATTTTTAAGCTTTGTGTTTATTTGCTGGTTGCCTTAAAATATGGCTTCAAATACTGTTTCTAGTTGGGTTACATGTTACAGAAAAAAAAGAAAACTCAGACAATATTCTCACCTCCAATACCATACTCTTGTCCAATAAGATGGCAAGTTATCATTAGGTAGTTTCTACCTGCCTACCCAGAAAATTCTGTCCTCCACGAAGCTGCCTTTGGTCACACAATTACACAGCATCACAGGAATCCAACTTGAAAGTTTTCTCCCCTTTCTCACTACTCTGTATCTGAAATGTCACACTATATAATTTTAGTCTGGTTTGTTTTTAAAAACGATTCTGTTTTTAAACTTCCTCTAAAATCCCGTCTTGACTAACGTGCCAGCTTCTAGCTTGAGTTGCCCTTCTTTCTTTCACAATTGCACTTCCTCTTCTAAATCAGCTAAAATACTTGCTTGTGATCTTGTCTTCTTCTACCTTGTAACATTTTGTCCCCAGTACTTTGGGGCTATAACTCTTCTACCTATATGTTCCATTAGAATGTTTGCAACATATTTAACTAATAATCTGATCAATTATTTTATGGATTCTTACTTTAATTCTGACCAAATGAATGCCCAAAGAGCTGATTCTTGTAGTGACTCAGAATAAGAATTACACCAAAAGAGATTATAAAAGTCCCATCCAAAATGTCCTAATTCTGTCAGTGGCCCTCCGCACAGCCTCCTTCACTTCCTTGTTGCGTAGAGTATAGATGATAGGATTGAAAAATGGAGTAAGAAGGGCATATAGTAAAGCAATAAACTTGTCGGTGCCCTCAGGCCGGCTCTCTGGTGAACTCACATATACTGTGAAGGCAGAAGCATAGAAGAGTGCCACTACAGTCATGTGGGAGGAGCAGGTAGAAAAGGCCTTGGCACGACTAGTAGCTGAGGGCAATTTTAGCACTGTTCTCAGGATACCTCCATAGAGTCCCAGAATAAGCACAAAGTTACACCCAGTGGCTACCCCAATCACTGCGCCATGGACTTGAGCATGCCAGCCTGGGGCTTCACAGGTCAACCGCATTAGGGGTGCCAGGTCACAGAAATAATGAGCTACTTCCTTCAAGCAGTAGGGCAGAGTGGCAGTGAGAGTGGCTGGGACAACTGCACCTGAGAAGCCAGCCACCCAAGTGGCCCCTGCCAACCATTGCTGAACCCGTGTGCTCATGAGGGCATGGTAGTGGAGTGGGCGACAGACGGCAAGGTAGCGGTCCAGTGCCATCACACACAACAGGAAGCACTCGGTCATGCCCAAAGAATGGAAAACATACAGCTGTGTGAAGCACAAGGTTGATGAGATGATTAAGTAGCCATGGAGCAAGTTGGAGAGCAGGGTGGGCACCGTGGTGCTGACGTACCAGAGCTCCAGGAAGGACAGGACACTGATAAAGAAGTACATGGGTGTGGAGAGTTCAGCATCTGTTTTAACCAGGACAATAATGAACAAGTTTCCTGCAAGAGTGAGGAGGTAAACACACAGGATCCCCAAGAAGGCAAGAGATCGTAGGGCCTCAGAGGTAGTAAAACCGGCAAGGATGAACACCTGCGACCAGGTGTGGTTGGCATGAGCCATAATTCCTAGCAATGAGACATAAAGGCAAAAAAAGTGATTTCAGGATTCTTTCTATGTTTAGAAAGTATTATCAGTGCCATTGACCCCAAATGTGAGCACATGAAAGAACTTAAACATCATCTAATAAACTCACCATTTTTCTCTGGAGGAATTACAGCCCCAAAGCGAAAAAAAAAAAAAAAAAATGGTTCTCTCATATCATAGTGTCTGTGAGTAACTGATTTAGACCTACAAAGGAAAGTTCCTCATCCCAGTTTATCCTTTTTATAATATTCAGTTTTAGAAATTCAAGCAACTTCATTCCTTTCCTACATCACTATCATACAAAAGGAGAGAGGGAAAATTTCTTTACCTCTCTCTCATATAATTCCCAGCAATTCTGGCTATGGTAAAGAAAAAAAAGTCATCTAAAAGTGATTACAGAGGCCCCTCTCAGAAAGTCTGTCTATTTCTGAGTGTACAGATTATTTTGGTAAGAGCTAGAAAATGAAGATACAGGAAATGAAAGTATTGCAAGAGCTCTGAAAGTGAACCTTAAGTTTTTTGGTTCATAATACCTGATCTTTACCCAACAGCCACACAGTATTTTCTAAAAGACTTGGACCAATCATTCTCAAAGAGAAAAATTGTGGATTAGAATTCTCAGGCACTTCTTTTTTCAAAATCAAGGGTGAGTCTTGTGATCTTGCTCTGAAACTAACAAGCAATCCACATTGGCCTGAGCAACGTCTCACCCTCAGCTTCTTCTTTCCTCAAATAAAAAATGATTGAAGCAGTTGTTTTTCAAAACTCTTACAGCACAGATAAGCTATAGTTCCCCAAAGTAATTAAAAGCAATTATGGGTTTTGGAGGGGCATCAACACAAAAGTCTTCTGAGTTCTCCTGTCATTCTCTAAGAGAACTTACCAGTAAAGGTCAAAACCTCTGCTTGTTTTCTTTTTCAGGTATTCTCAGCTCTTCTGCACCATCCTTGCCCATGACCTGAGCATATGGTCACAGCAGAACTTTACCATCTTTCTTTGTATTTCTTTTATCCCTGCTTATTTATATCCCACATTCCTGAAAATGCTGATCTCCTTGAGGCTCCCAGTTGTGTATTCCCTAGACCTGTTGAATGTGACTCGCTCTCAGTATGGGTCCCTCTGGGGTCAGAGCATAGGGAAGTGAAATAAACTGGCTCAGTTTCTCAAATGACTGCACCACCCCACAAACATGAGATGATGTCTCCATCCAGAAATGCATGGTTTGGCAATAAAGATAATAAAGCGTGTTACAATTATAAGTAAAGAAAGCAGGACTTCAAAAATGCCATTGTTAATACTGAACAACAATGTATTATTGGGAAGAAAGAGATGAATAATTGTTTTAAAGTAATTGTTTATGTGCTGAAACTTTTTACCTAATATCCTGTATCATGGACATATTCAGTTGCAACATCATTTCCTAGGGAAAAATGTGAGTTAAAATTTAGAAAAGGTGATATAAAATGCAGCTAAAATAGTGTGAAAAGAAACATCACAGTGATTCTGTAATTTTTTAATTATATCTATGGAACATTCTTTTTCACAGACAGTATACCAGAGAATGTACAAATTACAGAAAACAGCTTCTTTCCTAAAGATACTTAATTTTTAAAGAAAGAGATAGACCCAAAAATAAGATAGGCATTTATTAAACAAAAAAGGCATGTAAATATGTGAAAATATATTGGAAGAGATAGAGAAAGGAAGAGAAAAAAGAGAAAGAGCATGGAAAAAGGAATTAAGAAGTGTCATGTACGTGCACCAGCTTCACACAAGGAATGCAAACATTGTATATTGTAAACATGCACAAAAAAGGAGTATTATGTACATGTGCCAATTCTCTGCAAGAAATGTAAACATTAGGTACTACAAACATGCATGAATAAAGAAAAGATATTCAACTAACTCAAAATAAGACACATAAAATAATGACACTTTTCAGAATGACACAGATACAGAAATTTAAAAACATACTTGAATGAAGAATCTGCAAAGAAACATTTTCATGAATTCCTTATAATAATACACAATAGCATACTTGGGGTGAAAAGATAGCAATACTCATGCAAATTACACTTTAATTTGTAGACATCATCCAGTGATAACTCCATTGTTGAGGATTTATCTTGCTGATATATGTACAAATATATGAAATACATACCAAGGTTATTCACTGTAATTTTATTTATAATACCAAAAGAATGGAAGCAATCTAAGAACTCAATAGGAGACTGGTTAAACAAGCAATGGAATGCTGGAAAACTCATTATCAAAATGAGGAGACACATCCTGTGATGATAAGAAAAATTTTCCAGAGGGGACATGAGATTATTTATATTTGTTTGGTTTTGTATAAAAGTACACTGAATAGCTGTAGGAAATGCTAGGAAGACTAGGTTTGCAAGAGTTGGGAATGCACAAATGAGAATCAGAAAAACACTATTTCATATGAACTATTTTAATTTTTTAATAATGTAAATATAAAAAATAATAATCTAAGTATACATGGCAGTTGTGGACTGGAGGGATAACCAAGAATTCAACCTGTGTGGCGCTGTGAGTGAGAAGCAGCTATGCAGGCCTAGAGGAGAACAAAAGAAGCCAAGCTGTTCTCTTCTGGGAGCCAAGCAACACAAGGACCTGGAGACCAGAAGAGGTTCCCCCACCCAAAAATAACCTGCTGAGTTGGAGGAACTCAGGTTGAAATGATGAGAGGAAGCGAATCTGTTTGCAGTCTCCCTGCTTGAGTGTCCATTTCATGTGCTTTAATTTTGTAACTTGAACAACTATTTTTAAAAGAGCAATATGTAATTTATCAGCTAGTGATTTCTTACTGTTTATGTTTTTTTTTTTGAAATTCTGTAATATTTCTCTCCTTTTTCTGTTTTATCCTTTAAATAAAAAATTAAAAAAAAAAACAACTTAATTCTTCAGTTGTTTGATTGACTTTGCAGGCCTAAAGCTGGTAGTCTGAGCATCTGTTTAGAGGATAGCAATATGTAATATAGCAACTATGGGGAATTTCCTTCTGCCTTGTTTTTAAAATTCAATATTGTTCTCACTGATTTGTTTTGTTCTGTTTTATCCCTTTAAAATGATTTTTAAAAATAATGGAAGTATATTATCTATTGAAACAAATATTTTAATTTTAAAGCTCCCCATTAACACAATGACATAGTGTGATCATATATCCTGGTTTGCTTAAGAGCATTTTGGTCAATACCTGTTGTCCCAAGAAACTATTAATGTTTCCCATTTCACCTTTGAAAATATTTGGATTTCAAATGGGTAACAAACTACATGAAAATCCTAGATAAAAGAATGTTATCTTTGATGCTTGTGCAGGTTGTGGTCTAAAGTACATGTGCATGTTTAGTGATAACTCCAGACACACACATTATATGTATGCATATAATTTCTTCCCTTTAGAAGGGATAAAACTGATGTCAATATAGATGGTAAGGTCAGAGTTAACCCTGAGGACTCTACCCATCATCAGTCTAGGCTGCTGTGACAACCGCAAACACACTGAATACAACAAAAATGTATTTCTCATATTTTTGGAATCTGCAAAGTCTAAGATCAAGGTAGCAGTGGATTAAGTGCCTGCTGAGGTTTTTCTTTCTGGTTCACAGAGGGCCATCTCTTTACTATAAACTTTGGAGTTCCCTTTTACGTGTATTAAAGCCATTCATAAGGGTTGAGTCCTCATGACCTAATCACTTCCCAAAGCCCTGCCTCCAAATGCCATCACATCTAAAAATGGATTTCATCAAATGAATTTCTAGGGGATAAAAATCAGGTATAGAGAACACTCCAGTGTGACACACTGATACACTGCATTTCTCTTCATCGTAGCAAATAGAAAAAACTGATCATATTTGTATGACACACCAAGATTAGCAGAAGGACCGCTTGGTAACCAATGTTCCCTGCCTAAAGGCCACAGTTTCCTCAGCTTTCTAGTTACTCAGAGGGCATGGGGTAAGGAGATCAATGGCTCAGCATATCTGATGCCTATATGTGCTGGAAGCTCTGTCTTAAGAAAGAATTGAAGAATAAGATCTGGAAAGTTTTCAAAGACTAAAAGATTGTGATATTCAAAAGAGATGAGTAAACAAGAGATAAATTAAAATTAAACTAGTGACCTAAGAAAGAAGAAGAAATCCTGGTGGAATTTCAAGAAGAAATCTCTATCAACCTCTTTTGATCCTGAAGTCTATTCATCCATAAATGGATGAGTAGGCTCGGTGTTCTAAGAGAGATGAATGACACGTATATATTGCTTTGAGTTATTAGATGATGATTCCTGTCACCCCACAACATAGTCATCACAGCAATTTCCAGTGATTGTTTAGATTACCATGAGGGAATGTTCTGTTCAAGTAGCATTTTGTTATTCCTATAATCAAACATCAATAAAGACAGGTTGAAATACCTCCAAAGTAGGCAGGCAGAAAGTATGAAGAGAATAGAAAACCAAATGCTATACATTAATGAATAGTATCCATTTCACCAAGGCAGAGAGAAGCACAGGATATTCTCGGCTGACATTTATTTATTTATTCATTTCTAAATGTAATTTTGTTTTTGTTTTTTGACACGAGGTCTTGTTATGTAATTCAGAGTGACTTTAAACACGCTTTATTTGAATTATGACCAGTTCTACTGACCCTTATGTGACAAAATTATGAGATGTGTGTATAACTAGGCATGAATTCTTTTGTACAAATTTATGTGGAAAACTTTCAAGTTACATCAATTTATATGGACTGTTTGTTTTAAATGTATAAAAAAAATCCATCCCTTACAAGAATTATCTGAAAAGGATCCTATTGTCTTTGTTTCACAGATGAGAAAATGCAGAAAGAGCAAGGTTAAGAGAAGGATGCAAGAAGTTATAGCAAGAAAGTGGTAAAGATAAAGACTGCTCCAAGGGGATAAGACCCAAATTCTGTTTTCTAAACCTTATGTTGCCTTGTAGTTAACTTGAAAAGCTGAACACTTTAGGAATCATTCTAGGTTTTACAAATAGCATCAGGCTCTTTGAATGTTTTGTTGTTTTAATCTCTATAGGACTATGAAGTCCACTAGAAATCTTTAAATATATGAAAACAACAAAGGAGTAATTAAGTTTTTGCCCAGAATCATATAACCAAAGAGTGACAAAATTTAAATTTAGACCAACATATTCCTTATGTTTAGGACAGTAAGATCTCACTTATTTGGGCCTAGTTCAAGGCCTGATTCCTTTAAGCGCTCTTGCCATCAGATTTCCCTAGAAGAATGTGAGCAGTCTTGCATTGACAGCCACTCATTTTGTCAACAGAATGAGGCTAACAATACACCACTAAGGTCATCCAGCCACCTGAAGAGAATATAACGTTGAATTCATGTCTCTCTACAGCAAGTCTAGAAATAGTTTTATATATTTTATTTACAAATCAAGAAGGCCTTATCTTGAAACAGAGGTACAAATATTATGAATGTATGAATAAGCCTTAGAAATTATAAAGGCATAAGGATGTAAAAGTATGAGAAACATATAAATATTTCAAAGAAATAAAGACTATACAAATGTCAAACCAGTTGACAGCTACTTTCATTATCCAGAAATGTAGAAGCAAAAATTGATGACAGAGAAAATACGTGTTTTACAAAGACATTTCACAGAGAGTTGGAGACAAACAGTTACATGTCTTTGCCAAATTCTGGCCTGTATTAATCACAAATAAGCTCTGCATCTTTCTTTTCATTCATGATAAGACTGAGAGGGTTCAGTTAAATAATCTGAGTAGAATAACTAGTGGAGGAAACAGGAAAGAAAGGAGGTCCCAGGCAACGGCTGGGCTTCACATTCTCAGTTACGCTTTCTATTTCTATCTATATTCTGCTTTGTATTTACTTGATTTTTATATTATTCTTTTAATGGTATTGGTTAGTCCAAATGCATGAGATCAGTTGATTTCCAGGATGTCCTGTTTTATCTTTCTCCAAGACACCTGCGTCTGGTTCTTGCTAGAGATATGTAGCAACAGCTGAACCAATGTGAAAGAAGACCGAATATTCATGATCCCAACCTACCTGTGATAGCCATAGAATGTTCATGCATTCTGAAACCAAAATGCAATCTAGTACCCTCAGGGAAAGAGTCAAGAAGATCAGGGTCTCAGCCTATGTGTGGCTTAGTATTCTAAAGGTTAGAAACAAAGAATAAACAAATTGAAGCATTTTCTAAGAACCATGCTACACTGACAATTTTTCTGTTTCTAGTGTGTTTAACTGAGAAACTAGGTACTGTAGGAAACTAAGAATAGGTCCTTTAATGGATCCAGGTATCAGATGCCAGAGAAGGTAACATCAGCATGATGAAGGGGGCCTGATTAAGTCTCCCCTCTATTTTCCCTTCCATTTTCACCATCCATGCTGGACTATTACTAATGATTGATCTCATCCAACTTTCCTATATTCCCTTTCCATGATGTCCTTGTCCTACTCCTAATGAAAGGGAAATTAAAATTAAAAAAAAAAGCCTGCCAAGACCATGTGAACATGACCAGACCAACCTGATAATAAAACATTCCTTCCTTTGTGTAAGCTTGTCTAACAGGTGGCCTTAAAACGTAACTTGAAATGTTCCTTTGTGTAATGCCTGTCTTTACTGCTTTTGTCTAACTGATGACCTTGCAGTGTAACTTAAAATGTAGCAGGGCATTTCTTCTTCTTTGTAATGCATGCTGTGTATATCTGATGGGCTTACAGTGTAACCTGAAATGTTTAAACTTCTTTAGTAATCAAAAATATCATCCAACATTCTAATCATAATGTGACAAATTACTTTCATACCTCCCTGCTTGTCTTCCCCATGAAAATCCTGAGATGCTGCCAAGCAGTTCTGGCTCACTGGGGGGAAATCCCACCCAAGCCATCGATGTGATATACTGCTTTCAAAACCTCCTCAGTTCCATTTTTTCACAGTGTCTGGTCTGTTTTCTATAATACTATGTTGTCTAGATGAGCACTAGATCCATCATTTTGTCTGTGATCCAAGGGTAGTCATGTAGCTTTTTTGAGTCTCAGTTTCTTGATTCATATAGTCACTGTTTGGGATGTTCAATAAATAGTAACCCTATTATTATAAAATTGTTGTTGAAATATATATATATATATATATATATATATATATATACCAAATTAAATTCCTAATGGCCAGTCTGAACAGACTGAAAGATTGGGCAGTTTTGAGTGTCTCTTCACCTGATCCTAACTGAGAAAGTCTAGAGAGATCTTTCCCTGTGTGGTCAGTCTCTGTTCCAGATAAGTCAGTGGAGTCTCAAGCCTGTGTCTGAAAACTGGGGAACAGTAGCATGTACCATGTCCTGTCTTGCATCAGCGGTGGGACATCACTGAAATGTAATAGGGCATAGTGAGTATCAGAGAGCTGTAGCAATGGATACGGTCTGTAGAAATTCTAGACATGAGCAGGGACCAGAAGCACAATCACCTCTGCACAAAAGCTCTACAACCTGGAAATCTTTGAGCGGTGTGTGCAAAACAAATCTTAACTAGTTCCTCCTGCTCAGTTAGATCTCAAGAAATTGCACTGAGCTTTTCTATCATAAGTCAGACCTACAAAAATAGAACTGTCATACACAGTCTGTTTGAAGGACTTGACTATGGGGTGTCTCACAGGGAAATATAGGAGCTAGCTAAGGAAATCCTCTAACAAAACTTTTCTGCTGAACAGCTCAGGGGAGCAAAGTAAAGTATCAGCAAGTTTGCTAATAAGAAGCCAAACAAGCTAATTAATTAAGCTGGAGAAACCAGGAAGGAGAGGTAAGGGAGTTTTTCCCAAGGGAGAGCTTATGCCTATTTCATGACACATAGTCTCAACTTCAGTAATTAGCATTATCTCTTCATGCCAATCCCTACATGAGTTATGGAGGAGAAAGCTTGGGAGATCGCTAGTTTTCTCTTCTTCAATTAATGCTAATTGGGAACATGGGGACACAAGCCAAGATGTCAAAGAAGCTTTTGCAGAAATAGTGATCAGAAGAGTCACTTCCTAGACTTGACACTTTTGCCTGAATCCCATGTTCACTTCACACATTATCAGAAGGCTCTGTGGGGCATACTAGCTGGGACTCAGGAGGTCACAGTTTTATTCTAATCTCCTCCACTAATCACTCAGGTACAAAATGGGTCGTAGCCACTAACCTCAACTTTTTAATATGTAAAATAAAAGAGTCTAATTTCACTAACTCCCTTTGGCCTCATTTGGAACACTGTAAATAATACCTACTTCTAAGATAGTAAAGAGAATTTAGAAAAACTTTAATTTAGTATATCATAGGTGCTAAAACAGTAAAACCTACCTTTATTTATTGCTATTTTTCTTAGCATCACAGGCAAATTTAGTATGTAATACAACACAAATAGATTATTCCAAAACTTGTAAGAGTGTTAAGTCATGGAAAAGTTTTTTTTAAGGCTTTTCCTATCTTTTCTCCTTTTTTCACGCTTGAATCTTATAATCTAAACAACTACTTTGAAGATGACATTATACAATATATTAACTAGTGTTAATTTCCTATTATTTTGTCTCAAAATTCTGTACTGTTTTTATCACTTTTTTTTGGTTTTTCCTTAAAAGGGATAAAATTCAAAATAGTTTTCAGAGTCATAATGCCCTATAAGAAATTTAAAGATCCAGTCTAAAAATTGGCATCAGAGATGAATACACACTACTCAGATGAAGAAATACAAATGGCAAATAAATATATGAAAAATGTTCAACATCATTGGTTATTTGAGAAATGCAAATTAAAACAGCACTGAGATTTCTCCTAACTCATGGAGAAACCAAACAATAACAAACGCTGATGAAGCTCTGGGTGAACAAATAACCCTTCTCCACTGTGGTTGAATGAGTAGATGGTTACATTGTATTTGCATTTTCACTTGATTGTTGATGTTGCTTAATTTCTTCTTTAATTGTATCTGTGACTCATTAGTTGTTCAGGAGGGTGTTATTTAACCTCCATGTGTTTATGGAGTTTTTACAGCTTCCTTTGCCACTAAATTCCAATTTCATTGCATTATGATCAGATAACATGCATGATAATTTCAATTCCTTTGCCTTTACTTAAGAATGTTCTATGGGCTAGTATATGGTCTATTTTAGAGAATGTCCCATGTGCTGCTGAGAAGAATATGCATTCTGATTTTGCTGGGTGGAACACTCTGTAAACATCCAATAAGTACATTGTTGATAAGTATGGTTCAATTCTGCTATTTCTTTGCTGATTTTTTTGTCTGTTTGATCTATCTCTTTGTGACAATGGGTGTTAAGATCTCCAGTTACAATTTTGTTATTGCTTATTTCTTATTTTGATATTGCTTATTTTTTATATCTATAAATATTTGTCTTGTATAGTTTGGTGCTCCCACATTTGGTTCATATGTATTTATGATTGCTATCTCTTCCTCTTGAATTTTTCCTCTAACAAGTATATAGTGATCTTCTTTATTACTTTTGATTATTCTTGGTTTGAAGTTCACATTATCCTCATTACCCTTGTTCTGTCTGGTGGTTTCTTTTTGATGCTGTTGTTGGACTTGTGGTCCATTTTATCTCTATCTAGAATATCTTTCAGTAATTTTTGTAGGGTTGGTTTGGTGGTCATGAGTTTCTTCCAATGTTCCTTGTCATGGAAGTATTTTATTTTGCTATTAGTTTTTCAAAAATTTTATTTAAAGAGAAAAAAAGCAAAACAGAAAAAAGAGTAGAAAATAATACAGAATTTAAAAAAATAAACAGTAAGAAATCACTAGTTAATAAATCACATATTGTCCTCTTAGAAATAGTTGTTCAAGTTACAAAACTAAAGCATACAAAGTGAACATTGAAACAGTGAGGCTGCAAATAGTTCTGTTCAACGATCCAAAAAAACTTAGTAATATGGTTATCAGTCATACACACTTAAACATATATGCAGTTATACCCTTTAGAGTACATTCTTTTTCTCTCTTTTTTACAATAGCAATTACACATTTTGGGTTTTCTTACTCCTGCATTTCTTATTACTTTTTAAATTTTTTTTATTATTTTGAAGGTAGTTAAATACAACAGAACAAGACAGAACAAAGCCAATTGAGACGGTGCAGTGAAATTGGTAGAGAACGTCACAACAGATTACCGGAATAACAGTAATAGTTGTCATAGTATATCTCATTGTCTTCACAATAGTTGTTCTTTCAATCAGGTATAGCAAAGTCAAACCAAATGCAGAACATTATAGAATTTATCAAAACAGAATATTGAATACAGCAATATAATTAATCAGAACAAAGCAAAACAGTGATGACAATATTTGGCTTCAAAGAGATGGTAGAAGGAAATCCTCCCTATTTGCTATATTGCATATGGTCAACCTCCCAGGAGAAGCTCAGACCTCTGGCTCCCATTTGCTAAGTGGGGGGAGGGGATGGGATGTTTGATTCTCAGCCTGCACACCGGTAGGCTCAAGGCTGCTTACAAGGGAGGCAAGCTGGTTGCTTGGTTTCCCAGCACCTTAAGTCCCAACATGGTGCAGATCTTGGGAGATGCTGGCTGTTTCTCCCGCTGTGGTGGCATCCACTTGCCCAAGCCATGGCTGTTTACCAGGGAGGTGAGCTGATTGCTTGGTTTCCCAGCACCCTAAGTTCTCTCTATTAGTTTTGAAAGATAGTTTTGCATGGTACGTAAATCTGGACTAACAGTGGTTTACTTCCAGGGCTTGAAGTCTCCTCTTGTCTTGAGAGTTAGTGTTGATACTGATAACAGGTTCCAGGACCTCAAGCTGTGCCACAAGCACTAGAGGAAGATTTTTGAGTATGCCCCACATACTTCCCCTATCTATTTTCTTTTATGAGAACATGACCCTATTTCTATATCTTTAAATGGAGATTTATTATGGACTTTAAAGGGCCTGGTGCTGATTTTTGGTAAGGTAAATAACTCTTCTACTCACCCTCATTCTTCTCTGTAAGAGACTTCTAGTACATTCTACACTGCTTTATTAGCAAGTTAACCTCTATAACCTAACTTAGATATAAATTGTAACACTTAGTGTCAACCTCCTTTCCCTATGTTTGAGGAGTGGCTTATATATCCATAATGACCTTCTACCTCATACCAAGCCCTGGTATGTCAACTCCCAATAAGAGGGCTATGACTCAGGTAGTATTTAAACCATTGAAACAGCTCAGTTTCTATGGCTCAGGGCATTAAAGCTAAGAACATTTATAGGAGTCTCAGAACTGTTTTGTAACTTGTTTCCCTACAGGGTAGCAAAGTGTGAAGAAACCAATAAATGTAAATTTTTAAGTAGCCAAAAAGCATTTTTTAATATTCTTTCAAAATACTGCATTTTCTCAGCCTTATACAAGATGATAGCATACTAAAATTTAGTCTTTAGATATTTTTACTGGATTTGTATCTCTATTAGTACCAAACAAACAGTTATTCCTATAGTTCTGGAAAAACAAAGTCTCAAGGACTAGATTTCTGTAGAAGACCTTCCAGTGAGATGATACCTCTGAAGATTTCTGTAAAGAAAGATATATACACCACTGGTAACCACAAGATCACAAGGGAGCTTTCCCTGACAAAGCCTAAACCCTGCCCAACATGTGAGTCAGATTTTGAGTCCTACAGTAAAGAACTAGGGAAACAGCTTAGTGTCACTAGGAAGCCAGGTCTTAACACAGGCAGGATCAGGCAAAACTAGCTCCCCAGTTCCTTTTGTCTGCAATGAAAGACTGCAGATAAGAAACAATGGGCAATCAGACTGAGATAGGTAGTGTTTATTGAAACCAATACATTTTCAAAGCAATAGAGAGAATATATCTTCATGTATGAAGGTGGGCAAGTGCCAACATGGCAGTTGTACTGAATGAGATCTCAGGTTTCTTTTATATGATTAAATGGGTCTTCAAGGATTATTGTTCCCTCCCCCAAGGTCACTGTTCTTGCACAGAGAAAATGGGCTAGTTTGACCAATTTCAGAGAGAAAATTTATGCTTTTATCAAAGTTGGAATGTTTCCACTTAGTTTATTTTGAGCCCTTAAAATGTTTTCAAAACTTCACTCATAATCTGGACTTGGTATGGCATCTGGACTTTGTGAGCACACTCAGAGGAAGTAGTGTTCTCTTAGGCTAAAGTTTGAAACTATAAGTTTGAAACAATGGATTTTATCTATTGTTTGGATTTTATTTATAGTTAATAACTAAGTAAACAAAGGTAATAAGGCAAAAAAAAATCACATTTTTGCTTTTCATGTAGGCCTCAGAAGCTTGCCTCCTGACTGTCTAACTTTTGTATACCATTCAGATTTTACAGTCGTTAAAAGTAAACCCTGACATGAGGCAAAAATAAGCCACAGTAAAACCTGGTGCCAAAAGGAAATATTGTAGCCAGTTAATGAGAAAGTCATTGCAAGCCATAAATGCTTCTAATTACAGAGCTTCGAAGTGAAAGTCAAAATAATACTAGAGTATGACACACATCAATAGTCATAGTTAGATATTTAAAACTTCTAATTCAATATTGACAGAGAAAACAAGAAAAAGAACTGAAAAATCTTCAGACCATCTTTAACATGTGAAATCATGTTAAAAAGCAAAATGAAAATAGCTGAGGACTACATGTTTTCTACAAGTATACAAAGAAGCTCATCAAGGTGAAATAGTGCAGAGACTTAGTGTAACTTTCAGGAGGGTTTTTATCTGAAATTTTAGCATAAATGGCATAACCATATGACTAAATCAGATTCAAGATTAAATATAATGAAAATCCTTAAATCTTTTGAGGTCATAGAACACATTTTAAAATAAACTGCTAAAAATATATATCAATAAATATTGAGGCAACAAATACACATTCAATAAAACTTAGAAAAGACAGGAAAAGGCCAAATTTGTGAGGTAGGAAGTTAAGACTGGGGCAACCACATGGGCAAAAAATCTGTCCTGGAGATCAGTGCACATGTGCAGAACAAATGACCTGGGACGATTCTTCAGTTCCTGAGCACTATATGCAGAATCAGTCAGAAAAGTACTATTTTCACTTCTTCATTTACATCTGGCCCCAAATCAAGCAAATCTTCTACATGACAGTTTAAATTTTCTGCCACATCACATTTTTGATAAGACATGCATCCCAGTGCCTGAGATGCATGAAGGAGAAGCCAATCCAGGAATTCCAGATATAAAAGACCTCCTTCCTTTATCCTTGTGGGCATGGCAAGTCTATTCACAGGTCCACTTTCATTCTGCAGAGTGTACTTCTCTTCCATCTTCAGTAAGTATACATACCACTACCTTTTTTGTGTATCTTCTCCAATTCTTTGTTCATGACACAAAACTCCTGGAAAGAATTTCCCAGAACCCTTCATCTGGTAACACTTACAGGAGAAAATATTTTTTGTTTATACTAAAAAAGAAGAGACTATATAATTGATGCAAGTTTATATCTTTATAATATTACAAAATAGAGACCAATGTAAACAATATATAGTATGTTCAAATCAAGCTATAATATATATATATATATATATATATATATATATATATATATATATATATTGAGGGGGCTTAGTGAACACACAAATCAGTTTAAGCAGCTCAGACTCACAAGCTAATAAATTTTGTTATGAGCGCTACACATAGCAGGTGAGAAAGAGTTTTGTTTAGGCTATCCCCACACTCTTTCTTCTTCCATTTCTTTTGTCTGACACTACATGTTTTAGTCCTTCTTTTTTTTTAAATTTTATTTAAAGAAAAAAAAAGGGTAGAATACAGAATCCTTCCTTTCACAATCAGCTTTCTGTCTGAGAGAGCCAGAAAGGGTCCCAAGGGGGTTTTAGTCATTCTTGTCACTGGAACAAAACACCTGACACCCACAGTTTAAGGAAGGCATGTTTGTTTTGGCTCAAAGTTTCAGTCCACAGTTGACCAGCTCCAAGGCAGAAACAGAACAGCAGAGGGGTATAATAGAGAAAAGAGTGTTCAACCCAGGGCAGTCACAAAAATAAATAAATAAATAAAAAGAAAAAACCCAAAAAAAAGAGGAGCCAGGGATAGAAATGCACCCTTCCGAGTCTTGCTCTCAGACACCCGTCTTTAAGCAGGCCCCACCACCTAAGAGCTCATGCTGCCATGAGTTCATAAGTGGGTGAATGAATGTAAAAATGAGTATATTGTCTGCATAATACAATCAATTTTCATATATGATAATTTTGGGGAACATTTTAGGCCTAAACCATAACATTACAGATGGTACTCCTCTACCTTTGAATACAGAAATGAAAGAGTCTGACTGGTATTGCTTATTGCAATTATTCTATTTTGTTGAGTTGTACTCACTCAACCAGGTCTTCTCCTAGGTGAATCCTCACATCTTCCAGACTAATGAAATACAGTTTCAACCTGGAGCAAATTCTTTCCCAAGGACTGAATGGCCTTCTGAAAAAGTACACTAAAGCACGACAGTGGTAGCAAACCTATGGCACGCAGAGGGTTGTTTGTATCATTGAAAGCTTTGAAAGATTCACCATCACAGGTAAGAAGTCATGCAGATTTTCTGACATTTTGTGCAGTATCAAGAGTTCTCTTATTTCACAAGTAAGTGGCTTATATTATTTTAACAATGCAGCTTTGCAAATTCTGGAAGAACACAAAGTAGAAGTTATGAGAAGCTGATAAACTACTTGTATCTCTACAACAACACAAGTCACCTAATGCTTTGCTACTGCCTAAAAGTCAGAAAAAAAGTGAAGTTTTTTATTTTCTTTCTTTTTTTGCTTTCTTGCGTATCTCTAAAGATCCTACCTTCACAGTGCGGATTTAAGAGCATTATTCTGACTCTCTCTCTCTGTCTCTGTCTCTCTGTCTCACTCTTTCAAATTTAATTAATTTTATTTGTGCCATTTAGGTATATATCATGACCACTTTCTTTATTGGTAATTTGTACCTGTACATAATATGTCTTGGTTCTTCTTTTTTCTGGCTTATCTTTTCAGAGATTTTTGGTCTGTGTGTTGTTTGTTGGAAAATCAAGCCGTATATGATTCCACATAAGTTGGTTTACAAGAAAAGAAAAGGAAATGTTCTGTAACATGGATAATCTTACTGGGTATCCTCTACTCACTTCTCCCTGGAGTAGTAAAATTTTTGATCTCCCAATTGTTCCTACTTTTAAAGATAGCTCAATTCATCTTTATAAACAGCACCAAAGTCTATTTTAAAGAATCATAAAAACCCACAAGTGCCTGTGACAGTCTGTTCAAAGTCTCCTTACTTTTCTTGACTTAATCCTGTATGTTGAGATTGTTTCAAATCCACAGATCACCTCTCCTTTCTAGGAGCTTAGTACGAGTAACACTAGTCAGTTTTCTTCTTCTCTTCTGATGATCTCAGATTATCTGCCAAATTTTTCTGGTCTTTGGGATGCTTTTTCCATACATACTTTCATTATTACAAATCATCTAGAGCATCATCACAGTACTATCTGCTCACTGGTTCTCTTTATTTGGCAAATTTGGGATATAATCATCCTGAAGGCATCAGTTAATACATAGAAATAACAACAGAAAAATTGCTTGATAGGTTTTCAATCCCTCTAGAGATTCAGTGTTTTTTCTGTGAATAATTCTAAGAGATAGAGGTGTGCATGAAATTCATTCAGGTAAATAATAGATACTATTTCACCTAAGAAGAAGCATTATGCCTGCACTGCCCTCAAATAGGCGACTCTCCATCACTATGTGAATACCACATACTGTTAAAAGTACAAGCAATTTCAGAGCAGATGCTTCTTCAAAACAGGATGCAGCTCAGTGCAAGTAGCAACACATGGCACTACCCCAATCTCTTACTGCCAGTTCTCTACAAAGAAGGAAGGAGGGAAAAGTGACTAGTTCCCTTTTGATAATTGAGTCTCACTGAAGTGGATTTTTTTGCTCAAATGATCCTCACATCAGTCTCCCATATCAGGAAGTTCAAATGTTGATATTCTTTCACCTAAACTGTTTTTCAAAAGACAAGATAACAGTGGTCAAGATTTTGTGATAAGGTGTGGAAAAGAACAAAACTATTCCGTTTCTCTAGCTCAGGAAAACGAAACCTAAAAGCAGTGAAGGGAGGAGTCTCACACTGTTTCCTGTTTTAGCCTTTGCTGAGAACAGTGTGAGATATCCAGCACTGTTCAAGTTTAAGTGACTCTTAGTGTGTTCTCTCATCTTGTCATCTTTGGAAATATTCCATTTTCTTAGCATTTCAGTTAATTAGGACAAACTGCTGTTTAGTATCTGTGAGTTTTACTATTCCATCTTTCTCCTCAAGCAACATTAGTATTGCTTCCTACTCTGCTGAAGATCTCAAGATCTGGGCTACTGTCAGAGAAATTTCCAAGGAGGTGAGTCTTAACTGTGCTTTACATAGGGAAGATCTAGTCCTTGCAATTCAGGTCAAGAGAAAAGTGGTGGTCCACGGGAGTCTAGCTAATAGCAATTGCATTGAGAAAAACAGAACCTGAAGTAGCTTCATTATGATCCTGCACTTGAAAATATAATACATAGCTTTATTGTTGATCAACTGAGGCTTGGGCAAAGGAAAGTGCATTTTAGCCACTTTAGATTGTAAATAAATTTTCTAAAGTGTGTGTTGGCATGAGTTGATATTCAGAAGGTCTTGGTTCTGTTGGCTGGAGAATGGTGGCCTTGGTGGGGGGATGGGTACAAGAAAAGATAACCACATTATAAAAGTATCATGAAACAAAATTACTGTGTTCTTTTATTTTGTTATTTTTGAAAATATTTCATCTACATAAACTGCATTGTATGATATTATTCCATTTTTATCAGATGTGAACAAACACACACATAGTAGAAAATCCTCAGTTTCAAGTGCATAATAGGTAAATACTTTCATAAGAATACTTACTTTCACTTTAGCTATACTCTCCACCAGATAGAGGTTGCACATAAGTCACATTTGGACAATCAGAAAATGTTTTTTACAATCTGTGATAATATAGGTGTCTTTTTAAGATTCCGTTTCAATCTGTTAAGAAATATACACAGAGAAGTTGGGTTAACAATAGCACTTTCATTTTTATTTATGAAATATCATACTGCTTTCCATAATGATTGTATCAATTTAATTCCCATTTCAAAATACAAGGTTTCTCTTTTCTTCACATTCTTGCTAGGATTTATCTTTTAATTTTTTAATAATAGCTATCCTCACAAGTGTGAAGCAATATCTCACTGTGGCTTTGATATATTTGATAATCTTGATGTTGATATTTGCTATTGCCCATTTCTATGTCTTTAGAAAAAACTGCCTTTCAAGTCATTTGCAAATATATATTAAATTGGCTTCTTTATTTCACAACTATTGAGCTGTCTGATTTCCTACTATGTTTTGGATATTGACATCTTTTTGGATATATAGTTCACCAAAGCTTTCTTCCGTTTGGTAGGATAGTATATCTTTTCATTTTGTTTATTCCCTTCTTTGATGTGCAAAAAAGTATTTAGTTTAATGTAATCGCACTTATGATTTGTCTTTCTTGCTGGTGGTTTTGGTGTCAAATACGAAACAATATTTCTGAGACCAATGTCAAGGAATCCCCACCCTTTCATTTTCCTCCAGCAGTCTGACAGTGTCAGGTGTTATGTTTATATTTAATCTATTTGGAATAATTTTGTGTATATTGGGAAAGAAAAGTAAATTTTAATTCCTTTTTTTTTACATGTGGTCATCTGAATTCTTTAACAGCATTTATTGGCGTGTCTATCCTTTTCTTTTTATGTATTCTTGTTGATCTTATTTAAAATTAGTCCATGTATTTGCGGGCTTATTTCTGTGTATTCTATTTTGTCCTGTATATCTGTTTTCATGCCAAGAATGAATTCTTCCGATAACTCTTAACTTTGTGGTAAAGCTTGAAACCAGAAAGTGCAATGACTCCAGTTTTGATCTTACTAATGATTATGTTAGCAACAGATATTAGGATTACTTTTCTATTTTGGGGAGAAATGACATGGAAATAGTTCGATAAATATTTCACTAAATTTGTAGATAACATTCATAATACGTTTCTGTTAATAATATTATCTGCTCTAAGCCATGAATATATCTTTCCATTTACTTGGATTTAAAATTTCTCTCACCAATATTTTATAGTTTTCAGAGAACAGATTTGTGCAGCGCCCTTTTCCGTCCATGCCGCGTCCTAGTCCATCCACGCCTTGTGACAAGGTCCATGGGTGGAGGAGAGCGCTTCAAGGAATCGCTTCTCCAGGAAAAGGACACCGCATGTGGGAATTGGGCGCGGGGATCTTGGAATGTTTTGTATTGATAATTGTAATTTGTTTAATTCCCATATATATATATTTCCATGTAATACTCAATATGAAATCGAAAATAGAAACTCCAGAGGAGTTACTAGAAACCCTCTAGATAACCCCTTTGTGAAAGCTAATTGTGAAATTTTACCTTCTGTGAGTAGTATGAGAGAGTTTATACAAAAGCTTCAAATGAGAGAGCTCATGGAGGAGGATTTACAAAATTCCCGTGAGACAACTGCCCTTGATCCAGGGAAGTTTCTCTATCAGAAATTACAAACTAAAGCCCCCAAGAAACCTTTTACCTCAAGTGCCTGATTCCCCTCTGCCTTACACAGGGATTTATGATAAGCATGGGCAAAGAATAGTTAATATCAAAGGGAAATGGGCCAAATGTAATCAATTAAATTTCATGGAAAGATTAACTAGGAATGGGCCACCCTATTGTATTAGATCAACAGAGGATAAAAAAACATTACTTTAACTATGTTAAAAAGAAAGACAGAAAAATCTGGCCAACAAAGAAAAGAATCAATATAAATAGAACAGGAAGTATTGGGGCTAGGGTATAGCATGTTTGC
>PVLA01009954.1:0-68938 GCA_004027455.1 Hydrochoerus hydrochaeris
TAGTGAGATTGGCCTATAGTTCTCCTTTTTGGTTGGATCTTTCTCTGGTTTTGGTATGAGGATGATACTTGCCTCCAGGAATGATTTAGGGCATATTTCTTCCTTTTCAATTTCATTGAAGAGTTGAAAAAGAGTGTTGGCATCACATCTTCTCTAAATTTCTTGTACAATTCAGTGGCGAATCCATCAGGACCTGAGCTTTTCTTTGTTGGTAAGTTTTTAATTACATTTTCAATTTCAATAGCTGATATTGGGTTGTTCAAAACTGCTATATCTTCTTGGTTGAGCTTTGTTAGTTCCTATGTTTCTAGAAATCTGTCCATTTCCTCTGTATTTTCCACTCTATGTGAGTAGAGATTTTCAAAGCAGGTATTCATGATCTTTTGAATTTCCATGGGCTCTGTTGTAATTTTCCCCTTTTCAGTTCTCATTGCGTGAATTTGGGTTTTTTCCTTTCTTTCTCTTGATCAGGTTAGCTAGATGTTTGTCAATTTTTTTTTCATTCTCTCAGAAAACCAGCTTTTTGATTTATTAATTCTTTGTATTGTTTTTTTAGTTGCAATTGCATTGATTTCTGCTCTAATCTTTACAATTTCCTCTCCTCTATGAGCTTTGGGTTTAGCTTGCTCTTCTTTTTCTAGAAGCTTGAGATGGAGCATTAGGTTGTTTCTTTGTGCTCGTTCTGTTCTCTTGATATGACAATTTATTGCTTTATATTTCCGTCCTAAGACCACTTTCATTGCATCCCATAGATTACAGTATGTTGTTTCTGTGTTTTCTTTGAATTGTAGGTATTGCTTTATTTCTTCTTTAGTTTCATCTGTAGCCCACTGGTTGTTCTAAAGGTTGTTATTTCATTTCCATATATTTATTCAGATTTTGCAATTTCTTTGCCATTAATTTCCAATTTCAGTGTGCTATGGTCAGATATTATGCATGGATTATTTAATTTTTTTTTCTTAATACTGCCATGATTTTCCTGCCTTGCAAACAGTTGGCCATAGACTGAAATTTCTGAAACTGTGAGCCAAATAAACTTTTCATTTAAGTTGTTTGTGTTGGGTAATTTGTCCTAGAATTAGGAAAGTGACCAATGCAAGAAATTAGACTCTTGCTCACCACAGAAACTGGGACAACAGGGTGCTATTATCATGGACAGGGACATTTGTAATAGATAATTTCTGTATACTTGAGAAAGCATTCCTGGGCTATGAATGTGCCCACTGCATTTTAAAAGAAGAAGTGAATTTATAATAACACATTTCTAAAATAAATAATCTAAGAAAATAGAAAGGAGTTTCTATCCCTTTCTTCTACCAAGGAGATCTTTAGTGGATATTTTATTTACCTTTGCAGTGCCCAATTACATCATAAGAATTTATGCATTCAGTTCTCCTAGTGGAGACATGACATGGAGGGTCCTGTGAAAGAAAGACTTCTTGAGATTACTGAAAAGAATCTAAAAACATAGCCAACAATGAGAACTAAATCATTCTGAGACACTACAAATGTCTGAGTAAAGAAGCCATCTGGACTTCATGCCTGAGGAAGGAAATGTCACATGGAACTGAGAAATCCTTGCTGATCCATACTCAAATTTCTTTAAAACAAATTGCTTATAGTCACACCAATTTAAGCAATTGAAAACCAAAGCATGTCTGAAAAAGTATGTGGAAATGCAAAATTACTTTTGAAAAGATAGTTTCTGAGACTGAAAGTGAGAACCAAGTTTTACATATTCTGTCTTCTAGGAGCACATCATCTTTCCGGATCATCCCCCCCTTTATCTGTTCTTTGGATGATCAGTGCAAATTGCTTTTGTTAAGCTAATTTTTAAAGGAAATGCCTCTTTCAGTTCTTAAACTAAATTATGATCACCTGCTCTGTGTTCCCTTAGTATGAATAATTTCTCTGAAACTGACCACACTTTATAGTCAATAGTTCCTTAATATTTGTTTTCTCCAGTATCAAGGAAGATTAAGCATCTGCATTATTTACCACTTTTATACAAAAATACTTAACATAGGAAGTAGAAAAAAGAAGTAAAATTTTAATTTGTTATCATGAATTGTTAAAAAGAACCCAGTGATCCTAATGGTCTTGGATATTGAGATATTCATTATCAGAGATGTCTGGATGTTTAAGTCATTTGGTCAAACCTCAGAATTCTATGGGGATATTCTTCTTAAACATTACTTATGTTCTTGCTTTTGATTCTAAAGTATCTTCCCTGAATTATTTTTCACTTTATCTCCTTAAGTTTTATGATTTCATGACTTTCATTTAGATAATGTACTTCTTTCATATCTCAGATTCATGATGAAAAATATCTCTTTAGATTTGAAGTTGGTTACTTTTTAGTATCATAAGTCAGACATTCCTTTCTGTGATATTTCCTTTCCCATCCCAGGAAAGTAACTCATTCGTGTTATCTGAACTAGAGGACTTTGTCTTTACTGTACTTTCATAAGTCTCCCAACTCCACCTATTGTGAAAACAAATAATAATTGATATTAGCTCAACAAACTAGACATACTTGGATGAAGAAGATGACCTTGAATCAAGAAGTGAACTTAAATTGATTCAAAATGATGACAGCCTCAATAGATTACTAAGTGTCAATTCCAAAGTATTTATCTTACACCTGATATTGTATTACATGCTGTATGTTGCTGAACAAACTTGCAAATGAACTATTACAGTCTTCTAATAACTGAAATTGGTGCTTCCATCCAACCTTTTAAAGAAAGTTTCAAGGAAGTTTAGCTGTCCAGCTATAGAGTAGGCTATGGTTATTTTGGATGGTTATCTTTCATAGTAGGAAATTTAAAAATCACAAAATTGGGGCATCAGAATAAGGAAATTTGTAAGTACAGCAGTTTAAAAAATAAAGGTATCTAGACATTATCACTTAATCAAGAAGACTAGGTGAAAAGTCATATTTGAATAATTTTACACAGAAAAGGCTTTATACTTAATCTATATTTATTTCAATAAAACAAAATGATTTTTCTATATAGAATGTGTTTAAATTATGTTTTCTAGATGAAAGGCAACATCATAATTAAATCATGATTTGAAAAATATATTTAATTAAAGTTTCAAAGAGCATATGGATCAGAAGAAAAATTTAAAAATAATTAAAACCATTTCAAATTAATGAATAGAGGTGTATTTCATACAAATTGTTGAAAGTGTCCTTTTTCTACTGCATTCAAACTGTATAGAGATTCCATATAACATAAGAAACTTTTCTACTTCTAGATATGAAAATTATTAAGAACTGATATGGATGAGCTCATCTTCAATACTTTTATTTCAACAAGCACACAATTATGAAGGTAAAGGAGAAGTAATGGAGATTTAAAATATCACTCAAAACACATTAAATATTTCAACTCATTCAAAATCCATTAAATAGTTTGCTATTATCTTAAAATTAAAAGTAAACCTGTTTAAATCAAATGATACTAAGTGGCTGTATTTTTAAAATGCTACATGGAAAAACTGTATTACACTTCTGATTCTAACGTGAGGTCAAAGCCTGACACAGAGTGGGTTAGAGCCTCCTAAACATCTCCACCCAGATTCCAGGGCATTCAAGTGAGAAAGGTCTCAATTCCAAAAGGTGCCCCTCTGCTAAGGTTCTCCATGCTACGTGTGTGTAGAGTCTCTCAACTCAAACCAATTCCTTCTAGCCTCAGCCTCAGATAGTGTTGGTTTAAACCTTTTGTTGGCAAAGTCACTTCCAACTGCTCCGCCCTTTCCTTTCCTAGTTCTTCTCAGCTTCAGGGGATGTTGTAGTGATCTAAGGAAAAGTCAACTAAAAACAGCTAATCCGCTAACTGCTTACCATGTAAGTGTATTCTGAGAGGCCACTTTAAATGACTCTCTAGCTCACTGAGTATCAGGTTCAGGAAAAGCCATGGTAGGTAGCAGATCTTCAGCATGCAGAAGCTTTCCTGATGAAAAGGAGCCAGCAATATCAAGAGCTGAGAATTTGCTTTCTTGATAAAGCAGTAAGAACCTGAGGTCATCAGGTAGACTGGCACCCCATGCCTGTCACCCTGGTTCTGTGAGAGGCTGAGAAGAGACAATCACAAATTGAAGCTCATCCTGGACAGCTTAGCACTTACTGAGAACTGAAAACTTGTCCCTACCACCACCAAAAAAAGACAGGCTAAGGAAGCAGCTCTGTGAGAAGCCTTGTGTTAAATCCTAAGTACTGAACAAAAAGACCGTCAGCACTATGTTACTGAGGGCAAAAAGAGGCATAGTATCACAGGAGATTCTAGAGTCATTATCAGGACTCTTTCAAGTTCTCATTGCTTTGCACATGTTCAGTCTGAAAGAGTCATGATGATGAGGAACTTGGTTAACCCCCAAAGCAACCGAAGTATTGAGGGTTTTTTCCTTCTAAAATAATATATTTTATTGAGATACAATTTACAGATATAATATCCATCATTTTAAATGTATAATTCAGTGGCTTTCAGATTATTCACAAAATTTTGTCCTGAATGCCACTGTCCAGAACATTTAGTCACTCAATACAAAAAGTTTTCTCTTTCTTCTAGTACACCAGGTTAGGTTGCAAAGCTACTATCTCTTTTTCATTAGTACAGGAATTTACAGTTACATGTTTTCTTCTAAGCATTTCATTTTGCATTCACCATTTTTAATATGCAATATTTTCCTTTTTGTTCATCACAAAGTACTTTCTAATTTCTATTATTGATATTTCTGTAAACCACTGGTTTAAGGTACATTGTTAGTGTTCCATATATTTGTGAAACTACCAAATTTATTTCTGTTGTTGATTTCTAATTTCATACCATTGTTGCCAGAGAACATATTTTGTATGACTTCAGTATTTCTATGCTTTTTGAATTTTGTTTTTGTTGTTGTTATACAAGGTTTCCCCAGATTCCTGCAAAACTTTGGTTAGTTTCCAAAGTTGTAAGAAAGTTGACTAAGACATTCTGGTCTGTATTCTTATTGCTTTACACACTTTTAGAAGACTATTTCTCTGTTCCTGGTTATGCCACTACGAATAACTTTTAAAGAAGAAAAGCATACTTAACTTTTCAATGATCCTTTCAGTGCAATATGACATGTTGGTGATAAGGTACAAGTAACTCTCCCTGTCATCAGTTTTACTTGAATAAAATTTATTTCTACATTGTACAAAAACAGAGTTTGTACCACTCTCAAATGCTTTACATTTATAGGGTAAACAACTTATTAATTAAATTGTAATTCTTCCATGTACAATCAATATCTTGTCTTCTTAGCTAGTGTTAATTACCATGGCAAAATAAAGACTGCATACCTCTCTGTCAGCCTGGTGTAGGAATATTTATCCCTGTCTATACATTAGAATAATTGACAGTTAACTCATAGTTTCTTTCTTTCTTTTTTTTTCTTTTTGCAAAGTACTTAAACAATCATCTTTGCTGATGGCATTCTTTTTACACATTATTTACATTTTCAAGTCTCATGAGAGAAGGCAAAATGCCTGTTTGCTCACAATTATATTTCCAGTATTAGCCAAAGGGTCCTGAAAATTTACCAAATAAATCAAAGAATGAAATAAAGAATGAGTATTATCATAAACTATTTGAACTAAAAACAAATATAACTTAAGCTGGGGATTTGGCTCAGTGGCATAAGCACCTGCCTGGCAAGCACTCAGTTGTAAATTCAATCCCTGGTACCAAAAGAAAACAAAAAACAACAACAACAAAATATTACTTGAGAGTAATGAAAGATACTTAATTTTAAAAGATGGTAGTTACATGTAGGCAGCTTGCTTTATTGTCTACCAAATAAATTAACTTTTATAATTTTGGGTTTTTTTTTAGAATATCTTGCTGTACAGTTCACCCTGGCTTTGTACTGACTTTGCAACTCACAGAAATTTTCTTGCCTCAGCCTCCTGAGTCCTAGGATTACTGGTATGCACCACTATGCCCAGCAATAAATTAAGAATTTAAACATGCTTATTAATTGTATGATTTTAGCACTGTTATAAAATTAAACATCAAAAAAATTAAAGATCAGCTTTTAGAAAATTAAAGACGTGAACCTCCATTGTATTACATATTTTCTAAAAGCAGATGTATCTTTGTGCAGCATTAATCAAAGTAGTATTCAGGGGAAGGAAACTATCAATCTGGAATATTCTCTTTGAGCAGAATAATCTGAAGTGTTGTTTGCAATTCACTCTAACAATGGCCATTTCCATGTTCTCTGAGAAAAGTCAGCAGCTTTATTTATGAATTTTGAACATGACCAGAACATTAAAAAAAAAAAAATGGTGCGCTCAGATGGTAAGCGTGATGATAAAGAAGCTGACAGCTGGTTCTATGAAGAAAGGTTGAATTAAGTGAAATGTTTAACTGTAGCAGAACTGTCTTGTGGGAAGAATTATTCACAAAATTTGAAGGACTGTCATGTGGAAGAGGATGATATGTATCCCCTGTGGCTCCAGAGAACAGAACTTGGACCAATGTTTAGAAATTACAGTGAAGCAGACTAGGCTGAGTAAAAAATAAAACTTTCCAACACTCTTAACTTCCTGAAATTGAAATCAGCTGCTATATAAAGACCATCTCTAAAAATAAGCATCAATTTAATGCTGGAGAGAAAATTATGCTTTTAATGTAACTTAGAATTTTAAGATTCTATACATCATGAAAGTTTTTCATATATCACTTTGAAAATAAAATTGGATATTGATTTTTTTCATATTGTATTTATGAACATAAAACATATTCCTTATTACAAAAACTTGTTTTAAAATCATACACATAAATTATTCTGGAAGCATATAAACACAGGGTACACTTAAATGTGTTTGTTGTAAATTTGATTTTCCTCTTGATGGGGGAAGACAAAGAGTACATAAATAGTCTAAAGATTTTAAAATTTATAATACTGGATTCTATTTTTGTATGCAAAATATATTTATATTCTTATACACATTTAAACTTTTAACAATGCAAATTCAAATATAATATTACAGAATCTACAACAACTTTGACACATATAACTCATAGAGCCTCACACTGACTTACCTCCACTTAAGTAAGCTGTTGAAACCTGACGGCACTCAGGATTCAGAACCAGACCATCTTTGCACTGGTATCTTCCTGATCTCATTGATGTAGTTCCTGTTTCAACCATGGAGGAGCTAAAGGAATTAACTCAGAGATGTACCTCAGCCCTCAGTGGGTGATCCTATCTATAATCTACAATTGATACTTATGTGAATCATTTTTACATAAGAAATTAATATGTATGATAAAATTGCCTGTAGAGCATGTATTGACAATACAACTAATCTTTGAAATTTAACATAAGCCGATGTAGGCCCACTTGGCTGTAATTGGAGTTGCAGCTTGTGAGGCAGCAAGGGCATGGAAAATCCAAGCTCACTGGCCTTAGCTCAGGACATCACTCCCAGGTCTGGGATTCCCACCCAGCCCCCTAGGACACTGGATTAGCCTGCAGAGGTTTCCTGGGCTTGAGTGGACCATGCCCAGTGATCTTTATTCAACCAGGGAGGGGAATGAGCCAGTTACCGTAGGGGACTTAGGCCTGTGCAGCTGCAAGGGAGTTCCAACTCCTTGCCTTGGCTCTGGGGAGCTTGGAACATCACTCCTGGTGCTGAGGTGCCTGCCCAGCCACCTAGGACACTGGACTAACCTGCAGAGGTTTCATAGGCATGAGTGGACCATGCCCAGTTACCTTTATTCAACTAGGGGAACAAGCCCACTGTGAAAGCATGTAGGCCCACTCAGCTGTGAGGGAGGGAGCTCTAGCTCACAAGATGACAAGAGCACGGGAAGTCCCAGCTCACTGGTGTTAGCTTGGGGGAGTTTGGGGCATCACTCCCGGTGCTGGGGTGCCTGCAAAGCCCCCTAGGACACTGGACTAGCCTGCATAGCATTCACAGGCTTGACTGGACCATGCCCAGAGACCTTTATTCAAACAGGGGAACAAGCAGGCTCTGAGAAGGGACGTGAGCCCACTGGATGGCAAGCAGAGTTCCAGCTCCCTGCTCTGGCCTGGGAGAGTTTGGGACATTGCTCCCAGTGTTGGGTGTCTACCCAGCCCCCTAGGACATTGGACTAGCCTTTAAAAGCTTCTCAGGCTTGAGTGGACCATGCCCAGTGACCTTCATTCAACTAGGGGAGCCAAGAACCCTGAGTCCCAGGAGCTGAAGGCTCAGGAGGTGATTCCCAGCAAGCTCAGGGAAAGTCTTGGAATATCACTTGAAACACAGAAATATAGCAAAATGACAAAATGAAAGACCAAAATGCAATTTCAAACCTCCAGGCCATCCCAAGAAAGCCTGGGAGCCACATATGTAGGAGAAAATACTAGTCATACACCTGAAGTACCTGAAGTGAAATAAAGAAGAAAATATGGGAAGCTATAAAGGAACTCAAATTATAAATAATCTCCCAAGTAAAAGAAGAAATGATAAAAGTAGTAAAAGAAATAGTGAATGTACCTAAAGAAGACACAACTAAAATATTAGAGGAACAAAGCAAACAGATAGAATCCCTGAATGAGCAGTATAAGAAAAAAACAGAATACATAAAGTAGATTCAAAGAGACATACAGGAAATCAAAAATTCTATTGTAAGCTGCCAAAACTGCATCAATGAAAGTGAAGATAGAATCTCAGACCTTGAAGATAAGATTACTGCTAGTAAACAGGAAAGAAAAGATCTTCTAACAATAACAAGAAATCAGGAAACAGCAATTCAACAGCTGCAAGTTGATGCAAAGAAAAACAACATAAGATTAATAGGGATAAATGAAAAAGAAGTGGACAACACAATTGATATTAAGAGATGATTTAAAGAAGTAATAGCTGAAAATTTCCCAAAAACAATAATGGAAACTGACATTAAGATTAGAGATGCATATAGAACTCCAAACAGCCATAATCAAAATAAAACTAAGCCACACATATAATAATCACCATCCCAGAGGTCCAACATAAGAACAGAATATTAAAAGCTGTTAGAAAAGACAGATCACCTATAAAGGAAAGCCTATCAGAATCACAGCAGACTTCTCAACACATAATGAAGTCAAGAAGAGCATGGAGTAAAATATTTCAGATCCTAAAGATAAAAGGACTTACAACCCAGACTGCTGCACCCTGCAAAATGGTCCCTCAAAATGGATGGAGAAATAAGATACTTCCATGGCAAAACACAGCTGAAGAACTTCATGATCACCAAACCAACCCTGCAAAGAATACTCAAAGACATTTTAGATACACATAGCAAAAACCACTAAGCAAGAGAGACAAACCGAAGGGAAAGATAAAGATACAACAGCAGAAAGATAACATGTCAACAATAAACCAATATATAGCAGTTATAACCATTAATGTAAATGGCTTCAATTCACCAATTAAAAGAAACAGACTGGCAGAATGGATCAAGAAACAATGTCCAACCATATGCTGTCTACAAGAAACCCATCTAAACCAAAAGGAAATTCATAGACTGAAAGTCCAAGGATGGAAAATAATACTTCATGCAACAGGAACTCAAAAAAAAAGCAGGGGTAGCTATTCTGTTTACAGACAATGTGAACTTCAAACCAAGAAAGGTCTGAAGAGATAAAGAAGGTCACTACATACTAGTTAGGGGAAAACTTCAAGAAGAAGAGATAACAATCTTAAATATATATGCACCAAATTCCAGAGCACCCAGCCATACAAATCAAGTATTAACATAAATAAAAAATCAAATAAGCAATAACACAATTATAACAGGAGAACTTAACATGCCATTGACACAAAGGGATAAATCGAGACAGAAAATCAGCAAAGAAATAACAGATCTGAATCACACCTGTGAACAAATGGACTTGATGGACGTATACAGAGTGTTCCATCCAACAACATCAGAATATACATTCTTCTCAGCAGTATATGGGACATTCTCTAAAATAAACCATATACTAGCCCACAGAACATATTTAAGTAAATGTAAAAAAAATGAAATTATCCCTTGCATGATATCTGATCATGGCCCCATGAAACTGGAAATTAATAAAAAAACTGCAAAAACCCCACAAACACATGGAAATTGAATAATATGCTTTTGAACAATCAATAGGTCACAGAGAAAATTAAAGAAGAAATTAAACAATATCTGCAAGCAAACGAAAATACAAATACAGTTTACCATAATCTGTGGGATGTAATGAAAGCAGTACTTAGAGGAAAATTTATTGCACTGAGTTCGCACATCAGGAAAACAGAACAAACACAAATAAACAACCTGATACTACACCTCAAACAGCTAGAAAAAGAAGAGCAAGCCAAGTGCAAAGCCAAAAGAAGGGAGGAAATTATAAGGTTCCGAGCAGAAATTACTGCAATAGAGACTAAGAAAACAATACGAACAATCAATGAATCAAAGAGTTGGTTCTTTGAAACAATAAATAAAATTGATAAGCCCCTAGCCAACCTAATTTTAAAAAGGAAAGAAAAGACTCAAATTCATGCAATACAGAATGAAAAAGGTGAGATAACTACTGACTCTGTGAAAATACAGAAGATCATCAACACCTATTTCGGAAAAAACCTCTACTCTCATAGGTTCAATAACCCAGAAGAAATGAACAGATTCCTAGAAACATATGAATCACCAAAGCTGGATCAAGAAGATTCAAAACTGCTGAATAACCCAATTTCTATTAATGAAATTGAAAATGTAATCAAGTCCTTACCAACAAAGAAGAGCCCAGGCCCAGACAGATTCACTGCAGAATTCCACAAGAAATTAAAGAAGTCTTAATGCAGACACTCCTCAGATTCTTCAATGAAACTGAAAGGGAAGCAACTCTCCCTAAGTCATTCCTGGAAGCAAGTATCACTCTAATACCAGAACCTGACAAAACCCAACTAAAAAAGAGAACTACAGGCTGATCTCCCTAATGAACATGGATGCAAAAATTCTCAATAAAATATTGGCAAACAGGATGCAGCAAATCATCAAGATTATACACTGTGACCACATGAGATTCATCCCAGGCATGCAGGGATGTTTCAACATATGTAAATCAATAAATGTAATCCACCATATCAATAGAGCCAAAAGTAAGAATCACATGATCATTTCTCTAGATGCAGAATAGGCTTTTGATAAGATCCAACACCCATTCATGATAAGAACCTTACAGAGAATTGGAATAGATGCTCTTTACCTCAATATGATAAAGGCCATCTATCACAAACCAACAGCCAATGTCATATTAAATGGCCAAAAACTGAAAGCCTTTACCTTAAAATGAGGCAAAAGACAAGGATGTCCCTTATCACCGCTCCTATTCAACATAGTACTGGAAATACTAGCCAGAGCAATTAGACAAGAGAGAGAAATGAAAGGAGTAAAGATAGGAAAAGAAGAAGTTAAATTATCATTATTTGCAGATGACATGATACTCTACATAGAAGACCCCCAAAACTCCATTGAATGACTCCTAGATATAAAAAATAAATTCAGCAATGGAGCTGGATACAAAGTCAATACTCAAAACTGAATAGCATTCCTATACACTAACAACAAAATCAACGAGAGAGAAATAAGAGATGCCATACCCTTCACAACAGCATCCAAAAAAATGAAATACTTAGGAATTAATCTAACAAAAGAAGTAAAAGAGCTATACAGGAAAAATTATAATACCCTGAAAAAGGAATCAAAGATGACTTCAGTAAATGGAAAGACATCCCTTGTTCATGGATAGGAAGAATAATTATTGAGAAAATGGCCATTTTCCCAAAATGAATGTACAGATTCAATGCAATCCCAATTAAAATACAACTAACATACCTCATAGATCTAGAGAAATCACTCCTAAAATTCATCTGGAAGCAGAAGAGACCTAGAATAGCAAAGGGAATTCTAAGCAACAAAGCCAAAGCAGGAGGCATCACATTCCCTGACTTTAGTTATACTACAAAGCTACCATAATAAAATCAACATGGTACTGGAATAAAAACAGACCTGAAGATCAATGGAATAGACTAGAAGATACAACCACAACTACAAACACACTCAACCACCTTATCTTTGATTAAAGGGGCCAAACACGTTCATTGGAAGAAATATAGTCTCTTTAATAAGTGGTGCTGGAAAAACTGGCTATCCATATGCTGAAAAATAAACTAGACTCATGCCTATTACCATGTACTAAACTGAAATCTAAATGGATCAAAGATATAAATATTAAAACAGAAACACTAAATCTGTTGGAAGACAAAGTAGGTAAAAATCTTGAAGACATAAGGGTAGGTAGGGAATTAATGAACAAAAACCAAACTGCATGGGAAATACTTCCCAGAATCAATAACTGGGATTGTCTTATAAAAGAGTTTCTATGTGTCCAAAGTAATCTCCAGCACAGTGAAAATAAAACCCACAAACTGGGAAAAAATCCTAGTGAACTGTCCCTCAGACAAAGGACTTCTGTCTAGAACGTACAAAGAATTTTAAAAAATCAGACCCCCAAAATTCAAAGACCCAATCCAAAAATGGGCATCTGAGATGAACACACAGTTCTCAGATGATAAAATAGAATGGCAAATAAATACCTGAAAAAATATTCATCATCATTGTTCATTAGAGAAATGCAAATTAAAACCAATCTGAGATTCCATCTCACTCCGGAAAGAATGGCCAGGATCAACAAAACTACTGACAACAAATGCTGGAGAGGGTGTGAGGGAAAAAGGAATTTTTGCACCTTTGGTGGGAGTTTAGACTGGTGCAACCACTGTGGAGATCAGTCTGGAGATTCCTCAAAGAGCTGGGATTGGAGGTCCCATTTGACTCAGCTATTCCACTCCTAGTCATATTCCCAGCAGAACTGAAAACATCATATCACAGTGATATATGTGCACTCATGATATAGTGGCACAATATGTAATAGCCAGATCCTAGAAACAATCTAAATGCCCATCAACTGAGGAATGGATAAAAAAAATTGTGGTACTTTTATACAATGGAGTACTACTCAGCTATAAAGAATGATCACACTGAGATATTTATAAATAAATGGATGCAACTTGATACCATACTCATGAGCAAATAAATCAAACACATGTATAAATACCACATAGTCTCCCTAGTGTAAGAAAATGTAAGATAAGATTTTATGGTAATAATGGATCCCCATTATATTGCTTTGGATTTATAATGTTTTCATTCATTGGTTGGAATGGTTTTATTCTGTTTTATTTGACCTTGTTATGTGTGATGGTATGAACACCTACTTTGAAGAAAAAAAATGTCAGCCATTGCTGATTTAATATCATCTTGCTTTGAAGTCCTACCATGCTTTTGTTCTTCTATTACCATTGGTTCTATCATGTTGTGTCTTATTGGGTTTTAATATGGGTAATAATATGAACAAATTTTTATGGAAAATGAGATATTAGAGTAGCCATTGTTCATTTTCTATTATTTGTTTCAGAATGCTTTGTAATAATTTCATTCTCTTGACTACTTTTATTCTATTCTGTTATGTTTGATATTATTGTTTGTGAAGTTATGCTCAACTATCTTAAAAAAAGAGATATTATGGTAGCTACTTTTGATATCCAACTGTCTTGTTGTGAAGTACTGTGTTGCTTATATTATTCTGTTCTGATCTGCATTGTCCTATCCTCTTTTTTTTATTCTCTGTAAAATAAAATTTAAAAAAAAGAAAGTTAGCATAAGCCAAAAAGAAAAATTTCAAACAATCTGTTACTACATTCTCACATATTGAAAGTGGCAGGAGAAGAACCATTCCCTGAGTTGCCAGCTGCCCATGGAGAAACCCTACCTGGTACAGATATGCATACAGACCTGCAAGTTAGACGTTAGAACTTAAATCCTGTATGTGTCAGGCTTTAAAAGTCAAGAAATAAATATTTTAAAGGTGTTGATTTTATCTCTAACTCTATCAACTTAAGGCTATTTAAATCTCAAAGTACCAAGTGTGCCCCTTAAGGATAGAAGACATTTTTCATATGTTATGCATACTACAAAAGAGTATCAGAGATCATATTTACCCAATGACAAGAAATGAAGTCTATCTTTTTCTTAGCGTGAAGAATATATTTGGAGTGTGTGCATGAAGAGGCTTTCTCAGATATCAAAATGAAAGCAAGAGGTCCTACACATTTTCCAGGAGAAAACAATTGCATGAGAGAGAAAAATGGAGCCCCACAGAGTATTGCTATTAAATAAAAAAGACATGAAATGAATTTCAGTTCTTTATTAAAGAAAAATGTAAATAAAGAAAAAGACTTAGGACACTATGAAATCACAGGTACTTTTTAAGAAACTGAATGGAATGGTATTTGAAAACAAAACCAAATGAAAGATCCCAAGTTGAGTAATGTATGACCTTGAGCTACACAATTAAGCACTCTGTACTATGGTTGCATCATTTATGAATATGCATAATAAACCTGTTGATGTGTCTCATCACACAGCTAACAATTAAATACCACTATAATATAAGCTGGACAAATTGGAAGAAATAGAATGTAGAATATTCTGGAAAGATAAAATTTACCATGGCTTTTTTTTATCATTAAAAGCACCACTTCACAAGCACATTATGCAGGTATATTTACATTTATGTATAGTATATGTGTGTATATATATATATATATATATATAAAAACATTTGCTATTCCACATATATATGCACACATGCATACACATACTATACATATATGAGTACACATAAAGAAACAGAGTTGGAAATATTTTTATACATTATACTAAATATATGATATTTATTAATACATATAAATACATATGCAGAATCTTAATTTATTTTACAGAGGTTATATGTAGAGAAAAAGTGACAGTAATGCAAATATTATATATTATATGTTATCCTATTTCTGTTAATTATAAAAAGAAATATCTATGCACAGTAGCATATTTCACATATACATGCAGAGTCCTATGCATCAAATTGTTAATAGCAGGGTAGTAGAACTGAAAGAAGACAAGGTCTTTCAAAGTCATCCATCACCTCGCTGTCTCTTTAGGCTCTTCCCATTCCAGTGGCTATAATGTCAGACTTGCCACCTCTACCCTGAAGCTGGGTGGATACATGTAACCAGAGTCTAGTCAATAAGGAGAAAGGAAAAGTTTTCATAGTTCTGCAGGTTGCCAAGTCCAAGATCAAGGTGCCAGGCTCTGGTATGGGGCTTCTCACTATGTCTTCACATGCAGAAGTGGAAGAGTGAGACACAAACTATGTGTCCTAGTGTGACAGAGGAATAGCAGAGAGGGTGAACCCACTTCTTTAAGCCTTTTAACAGTGGTGATAACCTTTTCACAGGTGTAGAATCCTTGTGATCTAAATATCTTCACTGAACCCCATCTCTGTACATTGTTGCTTTGTAGACTAAGTTTCTAATAGACCAGTGTTGAAAGGGGCATGTTCAAACCACAGATACAGGGCTTACTAATATTTTCACTTCAAAGTATATCTAACTGATAAAGAAGAGACTATTGTCTTCATTCTTTAACTTGCCACAATAAGCACGTTATAGCAGCTTATACTGATTTCAAAAAATGACTAATAAAGGGAGAAAAATTAAAACTAAAAAAATAGAAACAACTAAACCAAATAAGAGATGTTATTATCCTATGCCTTTATATTCTAAGCATTTAACTTCTTTTAGCATATTCTCTCACTAGTGAGTGTATTATTGGTTAAGCATGAGCAATGCTTATATTGTGCCTCTTATTCCATAGGCAAACATTAACATTTTGCTAAATCACCAAAAGAGATAGCAAAACTTGGGCTAATAAGGAAAATTTATTAACAAGAATGAGTGTTTATTAATAAGGAGCATTTATTAAACATCAAGTGCATGTAAATATGCTCTATGGTCATCACTGTTCTTTTAACAACAACAAAAAAGCCCCTGTTTAAAAATCTTTTTAAACATGTAAATACAAAACTGTTAAGGAAGATTAACAAGATATCAAAAACCAAATTGCTGGCCATGTTGGAACTTGAGGTGCTGGGAAAACAAGCAGCCAGCTCACTGCTCTGGTAAGTAGCTGTGAGCCTACTGGCATATGGGCTAAAAATCAAACATCCATCACCCCCCAACCCCGGTAGCAAGTGGGAGCCAGGGATCTGAGTATCTCTTGTGAGTTTGACAATATGCAATATAGCAAATAAGGGGGATTTCCTTCTATCATCTCTTTGAAGGTAAATATTTTTATCACTGTTTTGCTCATTCTGATTAATGGAATCGCTCTACTCAATATTCTGTTCTTACAAGTTTGATATCTCCTTCGATTTTTCTGTACCTGATTGAAAAAACAACTATTGTGAAGAAAACGAGATACACTATTGTACCTATTACTGTTATTCCAGTAACCGGCTGTGAAGTTCTGTACCAGTGTCAATTGGCTTTGTTCTGCTGTATTTTACAAAAATAAAAATAAATAAATAAATAAATAAAATTAAAAAAGTAAATATCAACAACAAAACAGATCAGTAAGGTACTGAGCAAGCTGAAACAGATAATGGCTTAAAAAGCAAAAGAAGGAAAAGTGCTCTAAAAAATATAACTGCATGTATGTTTAAGTGTGTAGGATTGATAACTGTGTGGCTAAGTTTTTGTTGGATTGTTGAACAGAACTGTTTGCAGCCTCATTGTTTGAATGTCCATTTTGTATGCTTTAATTTTGTAACTTGAACAACTACATCCAAGAAGACAATATGTGATGTATCAACTAGTGATTTCTTACTGTTTTTTTTTTTTGAACTTCTGTATTGTTTCAACACTTTTTTCTGTTTTTGCTTTTTTTTCCTCTTTAAACAAAATTTAAAAAGAAAAAGAAAAGACTCTAGCAAGCCAGAAGAAAATGTGATGGGGCTTCGGTCCTAGAAGCTACTGCCCCGCCCTCCTCAGATCCCATAACTGTGTCTCTTGTTTTCTTTTTATCCACCTCACCTCATTTTCAGGACTTCTCCTTACTGTGTACATGTTCACTGTCTTTAACATCATCTCAAATACTTGCCATTTTTTGTTTTAGATAACATTTTTTTTACATAAGGAACTGACCTTACATACAGAAGTCCTTGAATCTAAAACGTTACAATTAGTTTGTCTGTTCTTTTTCTTGTTATAACAATAAAAATTCACATTGCTTTTTCAAGAAAAAATTTTTAAAAAACAAAGAGGCTATCTCTCTTCCTGTGAAGGTGTTTGGAATCTTTGCCAAAGATAAGAAATTAAGTGGGTTTTGAAGTGTGGCTTTTGTCTGTGGCAAATCAAGGATATAAATTTGTCCAACTGGAACATTCTCTTCATATAAACTAACCTTTCCAAATACCATATGATTCATTAGCCAACACCACCACCCCCTGCAAGGGAGAAGTCCTATCACATTTGGATCTTTCACTCTATGTTTATTTTTTTTTTCATATGTTATTTTTATTTCCTTTTGTTTCAAAATGTAGAAGGCAAGGACTGGGAGATATAATTTTCTTGATACTGTGATATTATTATCACCACGATATCATATATGACATAGTGAGACAATAACTGACACTGTAATTGTATTGTGTTCTTACAATCAAGCCTTTATCCAAAATAAGCATGAAATAAATGTTGATCTTTCATGAACTCAGTAACATGTAGATATTTTAGAGACAGAATACCAAGTGCTAGTGAGCAGCTTAGGGACTGCAAATTTAGTTGTTGCTTTATGTAGTTTAAACCTAATTTTCTAAATAACATTTTATTTGTGATTTTTGGTTTCTCAGTAAGTCTCTTGAGAAATGAATAATAGCAGAATATTAACTACTTTTTAATTAGTTTCAAATACCTTGATGAATCATGATTTTTTAAAAAGTCTTGCTCAGATTATCAAATATTGTGTCATAATGTCAGAGAACTATTATTCTCTGCCTCTGTTTCATAATATTACAGCTTTTTTCTTAGAGACCACCTACTCACCTTCAGGTCACCTTGCCTTTCCTCTGGAACTAATGAGAAGACAGCAAGTTAGAATATTAATGAAAAACTGTTAATGCAGAAAATAATTCCTGAATATTTGTTGCTTCTTAAAGTTTGAGATTGGGAGTATCAGGTGACAGTCACTCCCTGGAATAGTAGATCTAAAATGAAGCGACCTGTAAATGACAACCTCTGTCCAAGCTTTGTGATGCCAGCTGTGCCACTTCTCCATCTATCCGTGACTGTGAGGCATTAGCATCTACTCCAAGTTCTCACCTTTTCATAATGTCTTCCTTGTCTGCATTACTTAAATTCGTGAAAGAAAATCATTTTTTCTTCAGTAAAGATTCTACCAGCAGAAATTATTGATGGATAAAATAGTTTTAGGTTTTTATTTGTTGGAAAGAGTAAAAATTCCATGTAAATGCATTGAGAAAAAAATTAAGCATTATGGATTCTTAACTAATCTTGAGGTTTGTAATGTCCATAAAATTACTTTGGAGGAGCAAAAGCAAATTATTCTGTTAATGATACATATTTACAAAGCAGTTATGGCATTAACTAATGTCAAATCCAAAAAACAAAAAATTCAACAAAATAAGTATGAGGTTTCTGCTTATAAACGTCTCATAAAGTAATTAGGTGCAACAGAGCTTTCTATTCCATATAAATAAAATGGTAAATAAACAATTACTGAGGAAAAAAAGATACTTGTCAAGTAATTCTTAATATACCTGGAATCTGATATAATTAAATATTTGGACTCAACAAATTTGGCAAGTTAGAGTAGATCCTTTTTCTTTTAGGCTATAACATATATTGCAATTTTTTGCCTCATTTCAATATTAAGTCTCATTTGGATGTTACCTTTCAATTTATTTTCAAGTGTAAAATTTTACCCAAACTCTTGATTTATTCTGTGTTGACTTTTATATTAAAGGATGTTAAACAGCGAAAAAAAAAAAAACAAATTGCTGCTTCCACCAAAAAAATACTGTAGTTTATCATATAATGTAGTTTATCATAGGTAATGATATACTATTCAGCCTTTATCACTATACAATATGTACATATATTAAAAAATAAAACTTTATCTCATAAATATTTATGATTATTTTGTGTTAATTAGGAAAAGAAAGAAGCTCGATGAAGTCAGAGACATTTTCTGTCCTGTTAGGAACATGTTCCCTACTGTACCCAGTGCTTTTTGGCAGATGACCAATAAAACAGTGGTAAGATTCTACTAACATTATAGGTGAAAATCTTTTATGTATGGAAGACTTTTTCAAATAAATTAAGCAGCAGATGCTATTTTTAATTAGATTATATTAAATCAAGAAATTCTATTTATCAGAAGAGCAATACAAGAGTAAAAGAATTTGGGAGAAGGAATTTGATGACCATATAATTTATATTGAATTACTGTCAGGAGGTAGTTTAAACAGAAATTTCCATGTAGGATTTTGGATAAAAGACACAAACATAGTTCACAAAAGATGAAATATAGTATTACAAAAATAAGAAGAAAAATTTCTCATTAAGAATTTGACAAATACATGTGAGACATTGCAATTTTATACCTATTTGATTGGCAAAATATTAACCTTAAATTAATATTTTAAATACTGGAGAGAAAATGCATTAATAAGAAATGTAATTATTGGGCACAATTTCTTTAACTATTGAAATTTAAATCCAGCAGTATTTCATTTATATATGTGCTACTTACATCATTCTAATTTTACATATAGACCCATAGAATGTGCATATTTATATGTATTGTGTGTATATATATATATATATATACATATGCGTGTATGTACATACACATATACTTGGTGTAATGTGAAAATTTATATATTTTGTCTCATAATTGTTCATTCCAGGACAGCAAACAGTTGATGATATTCCTTTATATATGGGCACATTAAAGATATAAAAATGATCATGGAACTTGAACATTAGGGAATCTTACTTCACTGACCCAGCTAATTACAATCTGAGGAAAATAAACTCTCTGGTTCTTAAATTCCTTGTGCACAGTAGGAATAGGATAATATACAAATTATTTTTACTCTCTTGTGATGGTCAATTAAAGTAATGTGTCAATGCTGTTCTTTCATTCAGTATATTTACTTAGCCCCATATTTATTAAGTAGATACAAACATGAGTCAGACATACATCTTGTCCTTGAAATAATTTCTTTCTTTCTTTTTTTGGTACAGGGAATCAAAATCACAACCTTGTGCTTAGCAGGCAAGCACTTGAGCCTCTGAACTAAATCCTCAGCCCACCTCAAAATACTTTTATTATGATAATAATGCAGGCACAGAAATAACCATAAGATTAAAAAAATAAATAAATAAAACAGATACTAGATCTCATGGATTTGAGTGCAAAAATCTATTCATTTATAATATAAACCTTGTTAGTATTGGAATTTCTACCTAGCAGAAGAGCAGACATTCTTTTTCTCTAGAGCATATGTGGTTGTATCGTAAAATCAATTATTCTTGTAAAAGTGATGTATTGAAGTAGGTATAATTATTAACACTATCAAAGAACTGCCTATATAATATAATAATAGAATATTAAGACTAGGAAATTTCTACTGTAATCTACCTTGGCATTCCTTGTTAATTGGTTCTGGAAGGAGCAATGAGTACCAAAAACAACTACTAGACAAATGCTTTCAATTGAAAAGCTAGCAAGTTAAAAGACAATAGCAACCAACAACTTCTAGCTTATATCTAGAATACCAACAAATAATGAATAAAGGAATAGCATTTTCAAATCAAAATGCATGAGTACCAAATTCAAGGAATATCAAAGCAATCAAATACCAATGTATAACTGTATTTCTGCTCTAAGTATTCCTAGCAATTTATGAAGTCCCATAGAGAACTTTCATCACTACCAGTTGACAATAATTCCCCTCCCACGAAGTTGTGGAGATTACATAGACAGCCTGGACTGCATGCCACCCTGCATTATGGAGGATAATTCCCTTCAAAGAAAAACTCATCCTAGCCCACTCAGACATCACATATGAATGTCTTCTAGTGGGTGAAGTAGAACAGCAACTTCAATACAAATATCCAAAAAGTAAAAGCAATGTATCAATGATTGTTCAGTTTTAATAGATTCAATTTAATAAAAATCAGAATGCATGTATGTGTATATGAGTTCATGTGTGTTTGCTGCTAAATGGTAAAGTGAATAAGACCAAAAAAGAAAAACACTGAAGTTTGTGTTTAAAATTTCATTAATGTTCATCTCAGTGTCTTAAATTTGGTTCTCACCACTTAGGCCTCTGAACCTGTGAGAATCTTAGGAGCTCTCGTCTGCAGCAGTCAGGTGACACGGGCAAGTGTGTTACCAGGTTTGGTGATGTGATTAAGACCAAATAAGTCAATGAAATGAGCCAAGAACAAAATTGCTATTTTTACTTAATAAAATTTCTCATGAGGAATTATTAGTAGATTTTATAGAACTCTGAAATTTCCAACCAGCCCACAGCCTGAAGCCCACAGCTTCTTTCTCTGGTGTTAAACTTTAAGATCCTAGATATAAAAACAATGCTAAGATTTGTGAATACTCTAAAATTGCATCCTGTCATTTTAACTATTCAGTTAAATGTATGTGAGTATGTGAAAGAGAAGGCAGGAGAGAGGCTCCTTGTGACCTCCATGTAAGTCTGGTTAAATCCTCTCAAAAGGTTGTTTTCACACATTTATCAGTTACAGAAAAACAGGTTTATTAATTGATATTCTAATTTTGACTTAAAATTTGACCCAAGACTTTTAATCTTTGTGTTAGTTTTCTTATTTAAATTACAAAAGAATAATTTGTAGCTAGTATCGAACAGAATATTCACAATCATGCAATTTATATTTACAAGATATTTTGAAACATTTGAAGGAATGCTAACATGCTGGCAATATTACATTTTGAAATATTTATTTTCAAATTCTTCCATTGTTTTTAGAAAATGTTTCATTATATACTTTTAGAACAGCTTTGTTTTTCAGTCATTTGATGAAGATATTCTTTTTGTGGTATAAAAATGTCTCTGTCATTATAGACTTTCTTATTTTATAGGATGTTATTTTACACTTTAGTTGATATCTCTTATACTTTTGGGTTATGAAGTCACCCGTTTTTTATCAATTAAAACAAGAACACAATATTTTCTATGAAAATACTGCCTTGAGCAACAATCTCTTTATAAAACAGGCAAGAGAAATATATAGTGAAAGCAGAAAATAGGATAAATATATTAAGAAAAATAACTAATTCATTAATGCAATGATATAGAATTTACTTACATTAAAAACAATCGTATCCAGATAATAGCAGAAAATAGTTCAGCAAATAAAAAACAAAACAATGGCAATTTTGATAATGTTATAGAACTACAAATCTAATAACTATTTATGAATATATAAATAATATTTTGTTAACATGACTAGTTAATAAAGTAATAATAGGTGTTGGAGATAGAGCTCAGCAGCACGGTGCCTGCCTATCAAACATGAGGTCATGAGTTCAATTCCTGCTACCAATAAAAATAAAATAAAGTAATAATGAAAGCATGCTGAAAACCAAAACTAGTATTAACATTTACATTTAATATTGACAGTTTATATTAGGAATGGAAGAGAATGAATTTAACAAAGTTGTTTGGTTTTTCCTGAATTATTAGCCAATCAAGAATTGTGTACTTTAAGATAAGCATATGTCCTTGAAGACTCAATAGACTATATTTTATAAGGTCAAACTATTGAGAAAAAAAAAGAAGTATCCTAAGAACTTGTCTTGTAATAGTTGTCTGTGACTCTCAAAATTTTCAGTGTCTCACAAAATTCTCTCTGATACTGAGTAGAAATTTGATATTTTGTGTTCAACATTTTCAGCTACTTTTTCACTTTTTACTATTGTCCAGTATTTTATCTAAGGCTAGAGAATTTTCTTCTACCATAAGTAAAGTGAATTCTCCAGAAAATATTCCCAAAATATATCCCAAAACTGTTTCCAACATCTCTTCTTTCTATCCTGTACTCTTCTGGGTTATTTTTGCACATTCTTCTAATTACCTTTTGCCTAAATGTGTTACCTGGAGGATGACTACATTATAGTGTTATTAATTCATGAGAATAACAAATTTGCTTACTTTTTATTTTATTTATTTTAAAGAGAACAACTAAAAATAACAATAACATAGTTACAAAACAAGCTAATAGAGAAATAATAATCAACACATTGCATTTTGTTGTATTCACAGTAGTTGTTCAGAGTACAAAGTGTAGACATGAAACATTATCCAGAAAATTAATAACACAAAAGTTTCCTGTGAATTGATGAAGAAAAACCAGCTGTATAAAGATATTAACTGTCTATATATATGTTTTTCCCTTTTTTCTTCTGTCCTTTCCCCATTCTCTACTTGAATTTTTCTCTATTTTTTGAACAGTTTCTTCCTCATTCACAGTATCTATTGAACATTTTGGATCTTGTTTACCTCTTCAGATCCTGACACTAGTGAAACAACACAATATTTACACATAGGGCTTTGGTCTATTTCACTTATGAGTATGTTTTTTTTTGTTTTTTGGGTTGTTTTTTTTTTTTTTTTTTCTGAGGATCGAACTCATGACCTTGCATTTGCCACGCAGGCGTTTAAGCCAGTGAGCTAAATCCCCAGCCCAATGAGTATGGTTTTGAGTTGCATCAGTTTATCTACAAAAGTCTCAAGTTTATCTTTCTTTCTGTCTGAGTAATGTTCCATTACAGAAAAAAAAACACATCTCTTTATCAGTTCTTTGGTTGATGGGCACGTGGGTTGTTTCCAAGATTTAGCTATTACAAATTGTACTGCTATAAACGTGGGTGCATATATATCACTGTCGTGTGTTGTTTTTAATTCTTCTGGGAAGACATCCAGAAGTAAGATACCAGATCAAGTAGAACCTCTATCTTAGTTTTTGGGGACCCTTCACATTGATTTCCATAGTGGTTGCACCTGTCTACATCCCAACAACAGTGAAAAAGGATTCCTTTTTCACCACACCCCCTCCAACATATGATATTGGTTGATTTCCTGATGATAGCCACTCCTACTGGGGTGAGATACAATTTCAATGTTGTTTTAATTTGCATCTCTTGAATTAAGACATGCAAAGGTTGAGCATTTTTTCATTCATTTGTTTGCCATTTGTATGTCTTCATCTAAAAAGTGTTTATTTATGTCAGATGCCCATTTTTCAATTGTGTCTTTGAATTTCCAAGGACTGTTTTTGCCAATATTTATTCTAGATTTAAGTTCTTTGTCTGAGGGACAACTGGCTAAATTTTTTTCTCACTATGTGGATTATGGTTTCATTCAGTTGATTTAATTTGTTGTGAAAAAGCTTTTTGTGGTGAGATCCTATTTCTTGATTCTTTGCAGTATTTCCCATGCAGTCTGGTTTTTATTCATGAAATCTCTGTCAATACACATGTCTTCAAAATTTCTGCCTATTTTCTCTTCCAGTAGATTTACTGTTTCTATTTTAACATTTAGATCTCTGATACAATTTGATTTTAGTTTAGTGCATCATGATAGATAATTTGGTCTAGTTTTAATCTTTGACATGTGGAAAACCAGTTTTTTTCCAAAAGCATTAATTTGGCTTCTTTGTCAAATATAACGTAGCTGAGTGTGTTTGGAGTTGTGTTCACATTCTATATTATTTCCCACTGATCCTCAGGCTTCATTTTGTTGTTGTTGTTGTTGTTTTATTGTTTTCCAATACTATTTATTGTTTTCCAATACTATGCTGATTTTATCACAATAGCTTTATAATATAATTTCAGGCCAGGAATTGTGATGCCCCTGACTTGTTTTTTGTTGCCCAAAGTTGTTTTTGCTATTCTAGGTCTCTTCTGTTTCCAAGTGAATTTTAGGAATGTTTTTTTCTAGTTCTATGAGTTATGCTAAGGACATTTTGATTGAGATTGCATGAAATCTGCCTAATAATTTTTGAAATATGGACATTTTCACTATAGTGGTTCTTCCTAACCATGACCAAAAGATATCTTTACATTTTCTGATAGCCTCTTAGTCACCTTTTTCAGAGTAGTGCAAGTTCTTCCTATACATGAGCAAGGGATATCTTTCCATTTTGCGATAGTCTCTTAACCCTCATTTTCAGAGTACTGTAATTTTCAATATACAGATCTTTTACTTCCTTTGATAGATTGATTCCTATGCATTCTATGTTTTGAGATGCTATTATAAAGGGTATTGTTCCCCTCTCTTCTTTCTCTGTGAGTTTATTTCTTGTTTATAGGAACACTAGTGATTTTTGAATGTTAACTTTGTATCCAGCTATGCTGCTGAATTTGATTTTTAAGTCCACAAGTCATTTGGTGGAGTGGGGTTTTTTCTATGCAAAGTATCATATCATCTAAAAATGAAGATTATTTGACTTCATCCTTTATTCTCATTCCTTTTATCTCTTTCTCTTGTCTAACTGCTCTGGCTAATATTCACAGGCTGTATTGAGCTGGAATGGTACTAGTAGATATCCTTGTCTTGTTCCTGATTTTAGAGTGAAATTTTTCAGCTTTTGATCATTTAATATGATGTTGGTTGTTGGTTTCTCATAGATGGCTTTTATCATATTGATATTAAGACCATCTATTCCAATTTTCTGTAGGTTTATTTTTATCATGAATGGGAGCTGGACTTAGTTCTTCTATAAATTTTTTTCAGAATTCAAGAGTGAATTCTTTCAGGGCCTGGGCTTTCCTTTTTTTACTGTTTTTGTGAGTACTGGGAATCAAACTTAAGACTTTGCATGTGGTAGGGAAGGGCTGCGTCATTGAGTCATATCCCTGACCCCTTGGGTTTTTCTTTGTTGGTAAATATTTAATTAAATTTTCAATTTATTTGACTGATATTGAGTTATTTAGAATAATTCCCTCTTCTTGATTAATTTGATAATTTGACTGTGTCTAGGAATTTGTCTCTTTCTTCTTAGTGTATAGGTCCTCATAGTAGGTATTGATGACATTCTGGATTTCTCCATGACCTGCTGTGATTCCCCCTTTTCATTCTTAATTACTTGAATTTGTGTTTTTTCTTTTCTCTTTTGATGAGGTTAGTTAATGGCTCATCAATTTTATTTATTCTTTCAATGAAGCTTTTCAATTCATTAACTCTTTGTGTTGTTTCCTTAGTCTCAACTGTGTTAATTTCTGATATTATCCTTATAATTTCCTTCCTTAAATCAGCATTTGGTTTGATTATTCTTCTTTTTCTAGAAGTTATATGATCAATATTATCTTGTTTATTTGAGTTAACTCTGTTTCCTTGGTGTGAGAGTTTATTGCTATAAAATTCTTTTGTAGAACTGCTTTCACTGTTTCATAAGTTCTGGTATGTTGCATCAGCATTATTGCTTAATTGTATATACTGTTTAGTTTCATCTTTAATTTCCTGTGTGACCTATTGGCTCTTCAGAAAGGTGTTGTTTAATTTCCATGTATTTATGTACATTTGTTCCTTCTTTTTTCATTTATTTCCAGTTTCATTGCACTATGGTCAGATAGTACACATGGAATGATTTCAATTCCTCTTATACATGATTGTGTACTAATATATGGTATATTTTGGTAAGTTTCCCATGTGCAGCATAAAAAAAATGTGTATTCTGATGTTTTGGGATAGAAAACTGTAGGTATCTACTGTGTTCATTAGATCACAAACTTTTTTAATTCTGGTATTTCTTTGTTGATTTTTTTATCTAATTCATCTATCTACTTGTGAGATTGGAATATTAAAGCCCCTACTACAACTATGTTAGTGCCTTTTTGGTTTTCTACATCTCTTAATATTTGTTTTATGTAATTGAGTGAAACAGTGGTTGGTGCTTATTTATGATTGTTATCTCTTCTTTTTGTAGTTGTCCCTTAATAAATATGTAGAGACTTTTTCTGTCTCTTTTCATTAGTTTTGGCTTCAATTTACATTGGCGGCAAATAAAGTAGCTACCCCTGTATTTTTCTGGTTTCCTGTGGCATGGAGAATAGTTTTTCATCTTTTGACTTTTAATCTATGAATTCCTTTTTGTGTTAAGTGTGTTTCATGAGTGCAGCATATTGCTGGATCTTGCTTCCTGACTCATTCTGCCAGTCTGTTTCTTTTGATTGGTAATTTCAGACCATTTATATTGATGGTTATGACTCATATGTATTAGCTTAATTGTTTCAAGTTATTTTCTTGTTGTTGGTTCCCTGCCTTCCTTCTCTGTTTAACTGCTTCTTCTGCCTGGTGGCTTCTTTCCACTGTTATTCATGTGTTTGTAGTCTTCATTACCTTTTCTAATATATACTTCAGTGCATTCCGTACAGTTTATTAGGTGATGATGAATTTCTTTTGTTGTTCTTTGTTATGAATGTGTCTTATTTCTCCATTAATTTTGAAAGATAGTTTTGTAGGATACATCAATATGAGTTGAACATTATTTACCTCGAATTTTATCACTCTAACCTATCTTTGATTCAAGAGTTTGTGTTGAGAAGTTTTCTGTGGTTCTGATGAATTTTTCTTAATAGGTAACTTTTTTCCTTTTCTAGCTCCTTTTAGTATGCTGTTTTTGTGCTGAATTTTTGGAATCTTGATCAACATATGCCTTGGTGTGGATTTATTTTGGTCATGCCTATTTGGGTTGCAATATGCTTCATTTATTTGAATGTCAAATTCTTTATCCATGTTTGGGAATTTTCCTGCCATTATTTCTGCAAAGAGGTTTCTTTAATGTCTTTTGCACTGGCATTGGATTTCTCATTGACTTCTACCAGTCTTATGTTTTTCTTCTGTACTTTATCTTGTTGTTGTAGGACTGATTTTTCATGGTTTCTTGCTATTTTTAAGATAGCTTTCTTTCCATGGTTGCTAGCCACAGTGCTGTCTTCTAGATCTGATATTCCATACTCACCTTTATTCAATATGTTGTATATGCTTTCAATGGAGTTTTTAGTCTTTTGGATTTCTGCTTGAATCTATTTCATTTATTCCACTTTTTCTTTATGTTGGGCATTTATGATTTCCATCTTTTCCTTAAACTCCTCTATTATTTCTATGGCTATGCAAATGTCATTTATTTTCACTGTCATTTTTTTCTCACCTTAGAGATTATTTTTTATGTAGCCTCTTCCATTTTTTCCCACTTCTTTTGCTATCACTTCAGAAAGTTTCAGTGGTTGGCTTATGATTTCCTCCATTTTACTGTGTTCTGGACTTGTCCTGGACGTACTAAGGATCTGCTATTGCATTTTGCTTCTGTGTATTGCCTTTTCTGTTTTCTATTTTTGCATTATTTTACTTTCTTTGTTTATGCTTACATATTTATTTTGGTTGGCAGTCTTATCCCTAATATAAAGGCTTTCCTAGGAAATGGTAGTTTCACATGGTTATCTTCTAGATATAGGTGGCTTTTCATATTTGTGTCTATCCAAAGAACCTACCTTCCCATTACACTGATGTTGATAATTTGTAACCTATTTGGCTCAGTACCCAATCCTTTGGTACTGGATTACAGTGATGGTATTAATGTTGTACTGTCACAGTGTTATCATGCAGGAGAGAAAAACTGATTATAGCAGGTATGGTATCCTGGCTAAAGTAGTACACTTAGCAGTAATAACAGTCTTGAGTACAGCCTCATTACTAAGAAACAGTGGTAACTATTAGCCTGATACTTTTAAAAATAGGAGCAAATTCTTCCCTTGTATAATAAAATCCAGCATATACCAGGAATCTGCATGCAATGCTTTCCCCTTTAATGAAGTTATTTTACCCTGTGACAAAGAGGAGTTTAAGGGGTAGAGGGAGAGATAGAGAGATGAATGAGTTCCAATAGAGTAGGAGCAAGGCTGGAGGGTATAGGACAATCCAGTTAAGAAACTGGAGCACAGAGAAAGGAAAGAATGGAAGAGGAAGCACTGGAGTATTCAAGTGAACCAGGCAGAAAAGAGACAATGTTTTTTCAAAGGAAAGTACCAACAACTCAGACAAGATAGTTGATGAAAGAGGATTAGAAGACAAGCAGATGAAAACAGGAAGGTAATAAATCTAAGTAAGCACAGAAAAAGAAGAAAAACAAAGAGAGGAAAAAGAGACTAAAAACAAAAACCAAAAATAATCCTGAAACAAGATCAAATTAAAATAAGCAAAAATAAACCTCGGCCAGACATAAAAAGGAAAACCAATCAATAAACATTGAAAACTATAGCCCTAAACTTCCCAGGACTGCTTCTGCTGGGCCTGCTCTCCAACCAGGGACATTGGGGAACCCTGCTCCAGGCTTAAGCTGCCTGGGACTGCTGCCGCTGGGCCCACCCTTCCACTGAGAACATCAGAACCTTGGACTACAGTGGATTAACATGCTGGCTGGATGAGAGACTCAGGAACCCCTCAGCCAAACAGAAGACCTCAGCAGGCTCCAGTCAGTAAGATGAGTTTACCCCTAAAATAGAGGTCTCCAGTGAGTAAATAGGAGCGGAAGTGAAACTGCCTCCAACTGTAAGACCTTGGCAAACTTAGCAAGAGAGTGGGTAATTTCCTCCCCCACACAAAGAACATCAAGCAGTTGAGGAGTGCTCCATAATGCCCTCCCAACTTAGAGAACATTAAAAGAGCTTATGAGACCCCCAGTGACACAGTACAGTCTCAGCTGACACAAACTTTATAGCCAGGGTGATCTGGTGACTTGCAACAACCTGAAGATATAACAATAGCAGGAACTAAAGTTGCCCTACATCAATACTTCTAGGCTAGTTAGCTCAGAAGAATATAGGACTCACCCAACAGGCCCTGTAAGAGGAAGTCAGATGACTGGATATCCTCTTCATTGTGGTGCCCACAATTTGACAAACATCAACCACAGAGTAGGACCCTAAAACTCACACTATGGACAGTAGTGACTATAGGAATAGAAAGAACAGATATTTACAAAAAAGGTGAAAATAACTAATCAAAAAGGCAAAATGCAATCTCAAACAGCTAGTCCATCAGGAGCAAGTACAGGTGACAATGCAATAGAGGGCTTTAAAAGTCACACACCAGAAATCTCTGAAAAAATAGCAAATGAAGTAAAGAAACAAATCCATGAGACTACAGAGGAACCCAAATTAGAAGTCATGTCTTATATAAAGACAGAAACAACAACCTTAGTAAATGAGTTGCTCAACATAGCTAGAGAAGAAATAGATTTTAAAAATAAAGGAGCATGGGAAATTGATTGAAACTCTGAATGAACAATGCAGAAAACAAGCAGAATCCATGAAATAAATCCAAAGAGATACCCAAGAAACAAAAACTTGTATTGAAAGCTGGCAAAACCTTTTAAGTGAAACTGAGGATAGAATTTCGGACCTTAAGGACAGAATCACAGATAGCAATCATGAAAGGGTAGAACTGATAAAAATAACAAAGCAGCATGAAACAACAATCCAGCAGCTTCAAGATGATGCCAGGAGAAAAATTGTAAGATTAATAGGCATCAGTGAGGAGGCAGGAGACAATGCAAAGCACATAAATAAACTGTTCACAGAAGTAATGGCAGAAAATTTCCCAAACATGGGGAAAAAAATCTGACATACAAATAAGTGAGGCATATAGAACACAGTCATAAACAACATAAATCTATACCAAGATATATAATAATTAAGATCTCAGACATACAGCATAAAAACAGAATACTAAAAGCTTTTAGAGAAAAGAGACAACTCACCTATCAAGGAATGCCTATTAGAATCATGACAGACTTCTCAGTGCAAACCTTCAGGTTAAGACAAGCTTGGAGAGAACTATTTCAAACCATAAAAGAAAGCAACTTTCAACCCAGACTGATGTACCTAGCAAAACTGGCTTTCAAATTTAATGGAGAAACAAGATACTTCCATGACAAAGAACAACTGAAGAAATTCATGCCCATCAAACCAACCATAGGAAGAGTGCTGAAAGACATGCTAGATAGAGATAAAAATGAAAACAATCTCCAGAACAACCACAGAAAGAAATCACCAGGCTGGAGAAGAAATTAAACAAGGGAGAAAACCAGAAAACCAACATTAGGAACACAACATGGCAAAGTCAAGCCAGTACATATTAGTGATATCCATAAATGTAAATGGCCTCCATTCACCTATCAAAAGAAACAGGTTGATGGAATGGATCAAGAAACAGGATCCCACAGTATTCTGTATATAAGAAACACATCTGACTCAAAAAGAAACTCATAGATTAAAACTCAAAGGATGAAAAACAGTGTTCCATGCAATAAGAACCCAGAAAAAAGCAGGGGTAATCTATTCTGTTAGCAGACAAACTGAACTTCAAACCTAAAAGGATTAAAAGAGATAAAGAAGGCCACTGCATACTTATTAGTGGAAAACTACAAGAAGAAGAACTAAAAATTATAAATAGATATGCACCAAATACAGGAGCACCCAACTGTAAAAGACAAATGGACATGAAAAACCAAGAACACAATTGTAATAGGAGACCTTAACACCCCACTGTCACAAAGAGATAGGTCAACTACACAAAAAGTCAGCAAAGAAATAACAGAACTGAATCATACCTGTGAATGAATGGACTTAGTGGATGTGTACAGCATGTTTCACCCAACTACATCAGAATATATTTTCTTCTCAGCTGCACATGGGTCATTCTCCAAAATAGACCATGTATTAGCCCACAAAGCATTCTTAATTAAATGGAAAGAGAACAAAAATATCCCATGAATAATATCTATCATAGCTCACTAAAATTGGAAATCAATGGCAAAACAACCTGCAAAACCTGCATAAATACATGGAAATTAAACAACAACGTTTTGAATAACCAGTAGGTTACAGATGAAATTAAAGAGGGAATAAAAGAATATCTACAACACAATGAAAATGCAGATACAACATACTGTAACCTATAGTATGCAATGAAAGCAGTCCTAAGAGGGAAATACATAGCAATAGATAGTCACATCAAGAAAATGGAATGAACACAAATAAATAACATAATGCTACATCTCAAGCTTCTAGAAAAGGAAGAGCAAGTCAAACCCAAAACTCATGGAAGAGAGGAAATTGTAAAGATTAGAGCAGAAATTAATGCAAATGAAACTAAAAAAATACAAAGAATGAATCAAAAAGCTGGTTTTTTGAGCGAATAAACAAACTTGATAAACTCCAAGCCAACCTTATCAAGAAAAAGAAAGAAAAAACTCAATTCCATGCAACAAAGACTAAAAAGAAGGAAATTACTACAGATACCAAGGAAATCCTATTGAATATAGTGCTGGAAATATTAGGCAGAGCAATCAGACAAGAGGGAGAAATAAAAGGAAAAAATAGGAAAAGAAGTTAAATTATCATTATTTGAAGATGGCATGATACTCTGCAAATAATGACATGATACATATAAGATCCAAAAAACTCCATTTAAAAGTCTACTAGAGTAAATGAACAAATTCAGCAGTGTAGCTGGATACAAAGTCAATGCTCAAAAATCAATAGCATTCCTGTACACAAACCAAAAACTCACTGAGAGAGAAATTATGGAAATATCACCTTTCACAATAGCATCTAAAAAATGAAATACCTAGGAATCAACCTAACCAAGAATGTAAAAGACCTATATGCTGAAAATTATACTACACTGAAAAAAGAAGATTGAAGAAGATATTAGAAAATGGAAGGATATTCCTTGCTCTTGGCTAGGAAGAACCAACATTGTGAAAATGGCCATACTCCCAAAACTATTACACAGATTTAATGCAATCCCAACCAAAATACCATCGACATACATTGCAAATCTAGAGAAAACACTCCTAAAACTCATTTGGAAACAGAAGAAACCTAGAATAGCAAAGGCAATTCTGGGCAACAAAGGCAAGGCAGGAGGAATCTCAGTTAAAACTATACTACAAAGCCACAGCGATAAAATCAGCATGGTACTGGTAAACAACACTGACACAAAGAAAGGAGAGATGAGTGACAAATAGTAGAATGCTGAATGTCAGGTACTCAGTTTGTCCAGAACAAAGTGATGAGAGTTTGGAAATGACAGCCTGTGGAGAAATCAAAGGGATTCTAAATTACATGAGATTCATGGGAAATCTAACAGAGAAGGAAATAGGATTCACTTCTCCTGGAGAAATAGCTCACCACCACACACCAGAGACCATTGCCAGTGTGGCTGAAGCAACTGTGTAGCTGATCTGGAAGATGCCTTGCACCCACCCTGACAGAGTAGCAGCTGGAGGGTTTAACTGCCATTTTATCTCAAAGTGTTCCAGGGCTCAAATCCCAGCAGCAAAACTTCCTCAGGGTCACTTCAGTACCATCCTCCAGGAGTGAAATGAGGGAAAGTCTGTCCAGTCATAATAGACAGGTAGCAGTTGAACAGCTGACTGGGGGGAAATTCACTGAAAAGTAGGAGCTGGAACCCAGACACCAATCCAGAGAACACCAAAAGCCAGTCTTAGCTGCAAAGGACTAGAAGCAGTCACCTGGCCTGTGGTGGGACAAGGCACTGCTCCTCCTGCCCTTGGTTCAGGGGCACAAGCAAGCAAGAGGCCTTGGTTGGTGATGGGACAAATGCACCACCCACCCTGTGACCTCTAATGCAAGCATAAAAGCAGCTTTGGATACAAGTGTACTGTCACCTGTCCTGAGACCAGCAGGCAAATGGACGTGGAGAGTGGCAGACAAGAGCAGTCATGTCACCCTACCACCAACTCAAGCAGTCATCTCACCCTACCACCAACTCATTAAAAGAAGTCAGCAGTGTGGCCAAGATGAGCCTCCCACTCAGCAATAATCCTATTGAAGATTTGGCAGAATTATCATCTTTGACAAAGGAACTGGACTCAGGGCACCAGAAAAAAATTAACTATTTTTTTCTGTTTTTCTTTTTCTTTTAATTTTTTGGAAATTGTAGCCATTTTGAACTTTATTATTTGGTTTGTTTTCTCTGGCCTGCCTCTCTTTTTCCACAGTGGTTTTTCAGTATTTTCTAAGACTTACAGATCTCTTTCCATTTTACCTCAAATTCTTTTTCATTATCTTTCATTGTTTCTCTTCTGTTCTCCTTTCCAGCTTCTCAAAGTTTGGGTATCATCCTTAGTCCTTGAGTCTTGCTTATACTATATTCCTCTACATCTATCACTTCATTTTGTCCCCTACTCTTTTTTTATTTTAAAGAGAAGAAAACAAAAGAGGACAGATCTAAGCATATCAGAACAGAAAAATGTAAACAACACAGCACTTCACAGCAAAACAACTGGATATTAACAGAAGCTATTATAATGTCTCTTTTTTTGAAATAGTTGAGCTTAGCTTTACACACAATAATGTCAAACATAACAAAATAGAATAAAACCACTCAAGAGAATGAAAGTATTGCAAGGCATTCTGAACCAAATAACTTAAGATGAACAATGGATACTATATTGTCTCATTTTCCATAAAAAATTTGTTTATACTATCATACATATTAAAATCCAGTAAGACACAACATGATAGAACCAATGGTAATAGAAAAACAAAAGCCTGCTAGGACTTCAGAGCAAGATAGTAAAACAACAATGGCTTCCATATTATCTTTTCATCAAAGTAACTATTCATACCATCACAGATATTAAGATCAAACAAAACAGAATAAAACCATTCCAACCAATGAATGAAAACATAAGACTTCAAAGCAATGTAATGATGAACCATGATTACCATAAAATCTTCTGTACTCTTACCATTTCTTACACTAAGGAGACTATATAGCATTTATACATGTGAGTTTGATTTATTTCACTTATGAGTATGCATTCAAGTTACATCCATTTATTTATAAATATCTCAATGGGATCATTCTTTACAGCTGAGTAGTACTCCATTGTACAAAAGTACCACAGTTTTTTTATCCATTCCTCAGTTGATGGGCACTTAGATTGTTTCCAAGATCTGGCTATTACAAATTGTGCTGCTATAAACATGGGTGCACATAAATCACTGTGGTAAGATGTTTTCAGTTCTTCTGGGAATATGCCTAAGAGTGGAATATCTGGGTCAAATGGGACCTCCAACCCCTGCTTTTTGAGGAATCTTTTTGAGGAGACTGACCTCCACAGTGGTTGCACCAGCCTACACTCCCACCAACAGTGCAGAAGAGTTCCTTTTTCCCCACAGCCTCTCCAGCATTTCTTGTTGGTAGTTTTGTTGACCCTGGCCATTCTTTCTAGAGTGAGATGGAATCTCAGTGTAGTTTTAATTTGCATTTCTCTAATGACTAATGATGACAAACATCTTTTTTTAATGTATTTATTTGCCATTCATATTCCTTCATCTGAGAATCTTGTGTTCATCTCGGATGCCCCTTTTTGGATTGGGTCTTTGAATTTTGGGGGTCTATTTTTTTAAAATTCTTTATAAGCTCTAGACAGAAGTCCTTTGTCTGAGGGACAGTTCACTAAGATTTTTTTCCCAGTTTGTGAGTTTTCTTTTCATTCTGCTGGAGATTCCTTTGGACATGTAGAAACTCTTTTATAAGACATGATCCCAGTTTTTGATTCTGGGAAGTATTACCCATGCAGCTTGGTTCTTGATCATGAATTCTCTACTAACCCCTATGTCTTCAAGATTTTTATCTCCTTTGTCTTCCAATAGATTTAGTGTTTCTGTTTTAATATGTAGATCTTTGATCCATTTAGATTTTAGTTTAGTACATGGTGACAGGCATGGCTCTAATTTTAGTTTTCAGCATATGGAAAGCCAGTTTTTCCAGCACCATTTATTAAAGAGACTATCATTCTTCCAATGAACATGCTTGGCCCCTTTATCAAAGATAAGGTGGTTGAGTGTATTCATAGTTGTATCTTCTAGTCTATTCCATTGAACTTCATGTCTGTTTTTATTCCAGTACTATGCTGATATTATTATGGTAGCTTTGTAGTATAACTTCAAGTCAGAGATTGTGATGCCTTTTGCCTTGGCTTTGTTGCTTAGAATTGCCTTTGCTATTCTAGGTCTCTTCTAGTTCCAGATGAATTTTAGGAGTAATTTCTCTAGATCTATGAGGTATGTTAGTGGTATTTTCATTGGAATTGCATTGAATCTGTACAATAATTTTGGGATAATGGCCATTTTCTCAATATTTATTCTTCCTATCCATGTACAAGGGATGTCTTTCCATTTACTGAAGTCATCTTTGATTCCTTTTTCAGGGTATTATAATTTTTCCTGTATAGCTCTTTTACTTCTTTTGTTAGATTAATTCCTAAGTATTGCATTTTTTTGGATGCTAGTGTGAAGGGTGTGGCTTCTCTTATTTCTCTCTTGGTGATTTTGTTGTTAGTGTATAGGAATGCTATTCAGCTTTGAGTATTGACTTTGTATCCAGCTCCATTGCTGAATTTATTTATTATATCTAGGAGTCTTTCAATGGAGTTTTGGGGGTCTTCTATGTAGAGTATCATGTCATCTGCAAATAATGATAGTTAAACTTCCTCTTTTCCTATCTTTACTCCTTTCATTTCTCTCTCTTGTCTAATTGCTCTGGCTAGTATTTCCAGTACTATGTTGAATAGGAGCGGTGATAAGGAGCATCCTTGTCTTGTGCCTCATTTTAAGGTAAAGGCTTTCAGTTTTTGGCCATTTAATATGACATTGGCTGTTGGTTTGTGATAGATGGCCTTTATCATATTGAGGTAAAGAGCATCTATTCCAATTCTCTGTAAGGTTCTTATCATGAATGGGTGTTGGATCTTATCAAAAGCTTTTTCTGCATCTAGAGAAAAGATCATGTGATTCTTACTTTTGGCTCTATTGATATGGTGGATTACATTTATTGATTTACATATGTTGAAACATCCCTGCATGCCTGGGATGAATGCCATGTGGTTATAGTGTATAATCTTCTTGATGATTTGCTGCATCTTGTTTGCCAATATTATATTGAGAATTTTTGCATCAATGTTCATTAGGCAGATTGGCCTGTAGTTCTCTTTTTTCATTGGGTCTTTCTCAGGTTTTGGTATTAGAGTGATACTTGCTTCCAGGAATGATTTAGGGAGCGTTGCTTCACTTTCAATTTCATTGAAGATTTTCAGGAGTGTTGGCATTAAGTCTTCTTTGTATTTCTTGTAGAATTCCACGGTGAATTCATCTGGGCCTCGGCTCTTCTTTGTTGGTAGGGACTTAATTACATTTTCAATTTCATTAATAGAAATTGGGTTATTCAGCAGTTTTACACCTTCTTGATCCTGCTTTGGTGGTTCATATGTTTCTAGGAATCTGTCCATTTCTTCTGTGTTATTGAACTTATGAAAGTAGAGGTTTTCAAAATAGGTATTGATTATCTTTCGTATTTCCACAGAGTAAGTAGTTATTTCACCTTTTTCATTCTGTATTGCATGAATTTGAGTCTTTTCTTTCCTTTTTAAAATTAGGTTGGCTAGGGGCTTATCAATTTTATTTATTCTTTCAAAGAATCAACTCTTGGATTCATTGATTGTTCATATTGTTTTCTTAGTCTCTATTACATTAATTTCTGTTTTGATCATTATAATTTCCTCCCTTCTTTTGGTTTTGCACTTGGCTTGCTCTTCTTTTCTAGCTGTTTGAGGTATAATATCAGGTTGCTTACTTGTGTTCATTCTGTTTTCCTAATGTGGGAACTCAGTGCAATAAATTTTCCTCTGACGACTGCTTTCATTGCATCCCACAGATTATGGTAAGTTGTATTTGTATTTTTGTTTGCTTGTAGATATTGTTTAATTTCTTCTTCAATATCCTCTGTGACCCACTGATTGCTCAAGAGTGTATTATTTAATTCCAGGTGTTTGTGGAGTTTTTGCAGTACCTTTTATCATTAATTTCTAGTTTCATGGCATTATGATCCGATAACATGCAGGGGATAATTTCAATTCTTTTGCATTTACTTAAATATGCTCTGTGGGTTAGTATATGGTGTATTTTAGAGAATTTCCCATGTACTGCTAGAAGAATGTATATTCTGATGTTGTTGGGTGGAACACTGTACACATCTGTCAAGTCCATTTGTTCACAGATGTGATTCAGTTCTGTTATTTCTTTACTGATTTTCTGTCTAGATGATCTATCCCTTTGTGTCAATGGTGTGTTAAGGTCTCCTGTTACAATTGTGTTATAGCCTATTTGATTTTTCATTTCTGTTAATACTTGCTTTGTATAGCTGGGTGCTCTGGAATTTGGTGCATATATATTTAAGATTGTTATCTCTTCCTCTTGCTGTTTTCCCCTAACTAGTATGTAGTGACCTTCTTCAACTTTTTGGACCCTTCTTGGTTTGAAGTTCACATGGTCTGCAAACATAATAGCTACCCACTTTTTTTTGTTTTGTTTTGTTTTGGTTTTAGTTCCTGTTGCATGGAGTATTGTTTTCCATCCTTCGACTTTCAGTCTATGAGTTTCATTTTGGGTTAGATGGGTTTCTTGTAGACAGCAAATGGTTGGACATTGTTTCTTGATCCATTCTGCCAGTCTGTTTCTTTAATTGATGAATTGAGGCCATTTACATTAATGGTTATAACTGTCATATATTGGTTCATTGTTGACATGCTATCTTTCTGATGTTGTATCTTAACTTACCATTCTGTTTAATTGTCTGTCTTACTTAGTGTTTTTTTCCTATGTGTACCTAGAATGTCTTTCAGTATTCTTTGTAGGTTTGGTTTGGTGACCATAAATTTCTTCAGCTGTTTTTTGTCACAGAAGTATCTTATTTCTACATCCATTTTGAAGGACAGTTTTGCAGGGTACATCAGTCTGGGTTGGAAGTCATTTTCCTTTAGGATCTGAAGTATTTCACTCCATGCTCTTCTTGACTTCATTGTTTGTGTTGAGAAGTCTGCTGTGATTCTGATAGGTTTTCCTTTATAGGCAATCTGTCTTTTCTCTCTAACAGCTTTGAATATCCATTCATATGTTGGATTTCTGGGATGGTGATTATTATATATCTGGGTGTAGTTTTGTTTTGATTATGGCTATTTGGAGTTCTATATGGTTCAATAATCTGTATGTCAGTTTCCATACTCATGTTTGGGATGTTTTCAGCTATTACTTCTGTAAATACCCTCTTGATATCATTTGTGTTGTTCCCTTCATTTTCATTTTTCCCTATTAATCTTATGTTGTTTTTCTTTGAATCATCTTGCAGCTATTGAATTGTTATTTCCTGATTTCTTGTTATTTTTGGAGGATCTTTCCTTTCCTGTTCACTAGCTGCAATCTTATCTTCAAGGTCTGAGATTCTATCTTCACTTTCATTTAGATGGTTTTTGAAACTTTCAATGGAATTTTTGATTTCCTGTATATCTCTTTGAAGCTGCTTCATGTATTCTGTTTGTTTCTTAAACTGTTCATTCAGGGATTCTATCATTTTGCTTCATTCCTCTAATTTTTTAGCTATGTCTTTGTTGGATGCATTCAGTATTTCTTTCACTACTTTTATCATTTCTTCTTTTACCTGGGAGATTATTTCTGATTTGAGTTCCCTCATAGTTTCCTGTACTTGCTTCTTTATTTCAGTTGATATCAATTTTCATGCATTTCAGATGTGTGGCTAGTATTTTCTTCTAGGTACATGGCTCCTAGGCTTTCTTGGGATGGGCTTGAGGTTTGAGATTGCATTTTGGTCTTTAGTTTTGTCATTTTGCTATATTTCTGCATTTCCAACCATGTTCCATTGCTTTCCCTGGGTGTGTTGGAAATCACCTCCTGTGCCCTCCACTACTGGGACTCCCCTCACATGGTAGGCCTGGTTTCCCTGGTTGACAAAAGGTCCCTGGGCATGGTCTACTCAAGGTTGTGGAACCTCTGGAGCCTAGTCCAGTGTCCTAGGGGGCTAGGTGGGCACCCAGCTGCCAGGATCAATGGTCCCAAACTTTTCCCAGGCCTGCCCTGGCCTTGTCCCCTACTCTTAAATTTCCTTTCCCCACAGGATAAAATCACCCTACCAAGTGGAAATCCACTGCATGCAAATACTTGGTCTATGTTAGAGGTTGTTACATAATTATAGCCCTTGGTCCTATTGTTAGATACCAAATTAGCAGTTACCACAGATTGTCTGTTTCTAGGTTGTGTATGACAAGATTGTTATTACTAATTGTACTGCTTTAGTCAAGAGGCTATATTTGTTGCAATCAGTTATTCACTCTTATATAATAGCACTATGATAATCTGGAGTCATAATCATTCCTAGGCCAAAACTGGGTGCTAAACCAAGTAAATAACCATGCACCATCCCTAATTAAGTGGCAAGATAGGATCTTCAGACAGACACAAAGACCAATAGCCAACTATACCTGGAAGATATCATTAAGGAATACATATTTCCATACCAGGTATAAAGCTACCTAAGAAAAATACAAACAAAACACAGAAAACAAATTAAAATGAAAAAATAGAAAACTACAAGATGCAGTAGCAAAAGGCATTCCTAGACTTTCAGCCTACTATGGTTAAATCCAAAGGACAAAAATGTAGAGGAAATAAGAAGCAACTCATGAGAATTTATTGGAGTAACAATAGAATAAATTAAAAACTACATATATAAAGAGCCCATAAAGGATATCAAAACAGAAATGTTCTCATAAGGAAAACAAGATATGATGACCATAATGAAAGATTTTTTTCAGCAAATCTAGAGGAGAAATAGATTAAAACAAAGAAGAGCTTAGAAAAATAATGGAAACCATGAATGTCCAACATAGTAAAAAAAATGAAACCCATGAAACAAACTCAAAGATATATCCATGACATTAGAAATTCCATTGGAAGTTTTCAAAACTATATGAAAGAAAATGAGGATTGAATATCAGACCTAGAAAATAGGATAATGGTTAGTGATCACAAAAAGAAAGATCTCTAAAAAGTATAAAGGGATCATGAAAAAAAAAAACAATCCAATAACAGCAAAATGACATGAAGAAAAAATATAAGATGGGCTACAGTATATGAAAATACAGAAATCAACACAAATAACATTTTAAAAAAACATGTTCAGAGATGTAAGAGCAGACTGTCCAAGTATAGAAAAGAATTTGACATTCAGATAAGTGAGGTATACAAAACTCCAGTAGTCATGACCAAAATAAATCTACACCAAGGCATATAATAATCAAAATTTCAGATATTCAGCACAATAATAGAATACTATAAAGCTGTTAAGACAATGCAAACAAACAAATGAAAAACAAAACAACTGTAAAGGAAAACCCATCAGAATTGCGGAAGACTTCTCAACACAAATGCTTAAGTAAAGAGAGCTTAGAGTGAAGTATTTTAAGCCTTGAACAGAAACAACTTCCAACCCAGATTGATATATCCCACAAAATTATCTTTCAGAATTAATGGAAAAATAAAATACTACCATGAAAAAGAACAACTGAAGAAATTTATGACAACCAAACCAGCTTCCCAAAGAGTGCTAAAGGATATTCTAGGAAGAGAAAACAATGCCTACAATTCCAAGAGTATCAATAGACAGAAGCTATCAGGCAGGAAAATCAATTAAATAGAGAGGAAAGACAAGGAACCATTAACAGTAAGAGTATATGACAAAGACAAGGCAGTACATATCAATTATAACCATCAATGCAAATGATCTCCATTCACCAATAAAAATAAGTAGGCCAGCAAAATGAATCAAGAAACATTATCAAACAATGTTTTATATGCAAGAAGCACATTTAACGCCAAAATAAATTCATAGACTAAATGTCAAAGGATGGAAAACAATGCTACATGTGACATGAAAGCAGAAAAAAGCAAGGGCAGATATTCTACTCACAGACAATGTGAACTTCAAGCCAAGATTGATCAAAAAAGTGAAAGAAGGACACTACATACTTGTTCATGGAAAACTACAAGAAATGATAACAATCAATATATATGCCTTAAATAAAGATGCAATCACGTATATAAAAATATTAACAGATGGGAAAAATCAAACAAACACTAACACAATTATAACAGGAAAATTTAAGACCCCATTGTCACAGATAGATCATACAGACCAAAAAAATTAAAAATGAAAAAAAAAAAATACCAGAAACAAAATAAACCTTTGAAGAAATCTACTTAACAAATGTCTATGGGGTGTTTGACCACGCAACATCAGAATACACATTGTTTTTAGCAGCACATGGGACATTCTCCAAAACAGAACACATGCTAACATATAGAATATGATTAAGTAAATGCAAAGGAGTTGAAATTATCCCATGCATATTACCAGATCATGGCTCAATGAAATTGGAAACCAGTAGCAAAAGATACTGCAAAACTCCATAAACACATGAAAACTAAATAATGCCCTACTGAAAAACCAATGGGTCAGAGATGAAATTAAGCAACAACTTCAATTAAATTATAATGAACTAGGGGATGCAACAAAACAGTTATAAGACAAAAATTAGTGGCAGTGAATTCTTACATCAGGAAACAAAACAAGCTCAAACATCTAGAATTGAATCTCAAACTTCTAGAGAAAGAATAAATCAATCCCAAAGCTCATATGAAGGAGGAAATTATAAAGATAAGAGCAGAAATTAACAATTTAATAATTGCAAAAAAATGAATGAACTGAAAAGTTTGTTCTTTGAAAGATTTAATAAAACTGATATATCCTCAGTCAAACTTATCATAAAAGGAAAGAAAAGACCCAAATTCATGGAACTAGGAATTAAAAAGTTGAAATCACAATGAATCTTTCAGAAATCCATAAGATCACTAATACCAACTTTGACTACCTTTACTCTAAAAAGAAAGAAGAAATGGACAGTTTCCTAGATATATATGATTACCAAAGTTGAATTAAGAAAATATGAAAATTCTAAAATTCCCAATTAAAAATGTAATTAAAAATTTGCTAACAAAGAAAAACCCAGGTCCTGATAAATTCACTGCTGAATGCTACAAAAAATTTAGAGAAAAATCAAATGAAATTAATTGTCAAACACTATAACAAAAATGAAAAGGAAACAATACTCTCAAATTCACTCCTAGAAGCAAGTATTACTCTGATTCCAGAACAAAAAAAAAAATGCAGGGGAAAAAAAGAGGCCAATCTCTCTAATGAACATAGATGCAAAAATGTTCAAAAAGATACTGGCAAACAGAATGCAGCAAACCATCAAAAAATTATACACAATGACCAAGTAGGATTTATCACAAGGATTTAAGGATAGCTCAGCATAAACAAATCAATAAATGTAATACATCATATAACAGAATGAAGGACAGAGGCCATATGATTATCTCCATAGATGCAGAAAAATGCATTTGACAAAGTTCAACAACTATTCATGATAAAAACCCTACAGAAAATTGAAATAGATGGTCTTCACCCCAATCTGATATAAACCATCTATGATAAGCCAACAACAAACATCATATTAAATTGTCTAAATCTGAATGATTTCACCCTAAAATCAGAAGCAAAACAAAAATGATAAGTATCACCACTCTTATCAAATACATTTCTGGAAACATTAGCTACAGCTTAGAAAAGAAAAACAAAAGAAATAAAGATAGGAAAGAATTAAAATTATCATTATTTGCAGATGATATGGAAATCTACACAAGTCCCAAAAACTCCACTGAAAGACTGCTACATTTAATAATCAGTTTGAGTTGCATAGCTGGACACAATGTTAACACTCCAAAATCAATAGCATTCATGAACACAAATACCAAACTTATGGGAGAAAAATTAAGGAAACCATACCTTTCACAGTAGCATCAAACAATTACATAGGACTCAATTTAACAAAAGAAGTAAAAGATCTCTGCATAGAAAACTATAAGACTCTGAAAAAGGATAACAAGAGGATTTCAGAAAATAGAAGATTCCTCATGGGTAGGAAAAACTAATAAGTAAAAAAGGCCAGGCCATGCTTTCATAATTATTATGCAGGTTTAAAGCAACTCCAGTCTTTAACATACATCACAGAACTGCAGAAAACATTTCTGAAATTCATTTGGAACCAGAAAAAAATCTAGAATAACAAAAACGATAATGGGCAACAAAGGAAACGCAAAACACATCACAATCCCTTACTTGAAATTATATTACAGAGCTACTATGTTAAAAACAATATAGTACTGGCAAATATAAAAGATAGACCTGGGGATCAGTGCAACAGACTGGAAGATGCAAAAACAACCTCAAATACAAACACACTTAACCATCTTTTTTGTGACAAAGGGGTAAAAATATTTACTGGAAAAAAAGAAAGATATTTTTTAATAAATGTTGCTGGAAAGACTGACTTTCCACATGCTAAGACTAAAACTAGAACCATATCATCATACACTAAACTAAAATCAAAATGGATCAAAAACCTAAGTATTACAACAGAAACATTAAATCTTCTGGATGAAAGAATATGTAGAACTCTTGAAGGAATAGACATAGGCAAAGACTTCATGAACAAAACCTTGACTGCATGGGAAATACTACCAATGATCAACAACTGGGATTTCATCTTATTAAAAGGTATTAATTCAGCTAAAGAAATCAGCAGAGTGAAAAGACAACCCACAGAATGGGAAAAAAATCTTAGCCAGTTTTCTTCACACAAAATGCTAATATCTGTAATATACAAACAACTGAAAAAAAGCAGACATCCCCAAATTTAAAGACCCAATCTAAACTTGGCATCTCAAATGAGTAGACATTTCTCAGAAGAAGTACAAATGAGAAATAAATACATAAAGAAATGTTCAATATTATTAGTCATTTGAGAGATTCAAATTAAAACAAAGCTGAGATTCCATTACACTCAAGAAAGAATGGTTACTATCAACAAACCAATGAATAACAAATCTTGGCAGAGTTGTGGATAAAAAGGAAAACTCCACTGCTGATGGGTATGTAGACTGTTGCAGCCATTGTAGAAATCAGTGTGGAGACTCCTTGAAAAACTAGGATTAGAGGTTCCATTTGACCCAGCTATTCTTCTTCTTGGTATCTTCCCAAAAGTGTTAAAAGCATCATGTCACAGTGATATGTGTACACCAAAACATATTTATAGCAGCACAGTTTGCAATAGCTAAGTCTTGAAAACAACCCAAATGCCCATCAACCAATCAATGAATGAATAAAAAAGATGTGGTAATTTTTATATAATGGATCTCAGTCATAAAGATTAAACTAGATACATTGTATCTAAATTGATGGACCTTGAGACCATATTCTTGGATGAAATAAATCAAACACACATGTATAAATGTCACATGGTCTCTTTGGTGTGAAAAACCAAAAATGTAAATAAGAACCAAAATATAATAGTTATTATGAAGTAGAAAATAATTGTTCAAAGGGAAATAGAAAATGGGAAAGGTGGAAGATAAAAGGATAAAATGAGGGAAAAGTGATAAGACATAAAAAAGGCTTTGTAACTAAGGAAAGGTAAAGGAGCTAAAGAGAGGAAAGTGCAATGGGAAAAAAGAGGAATTAAAATATATCATGCACATGTACAAATCCTCTATTATGATTGCATCATTATGGATATCTAAATTGTACCTGTAAACTTAATTGTAAAGAAAACAGAAAAATTCCCTTGACAATTCAAATTATCCAAAGTGTGGAATATTAGATACTTTTTAGGTGTCACTCAATTACTTTTATATCAGAATAAATTCAAATCATTTAAAGAAAGTACATGAGAAAAAAATGATATCTGACAAACCATTACTTTCATAATGGTTTGTGTCTAGATATTCCCCTCAAACTTCATGTGGTCATAGAGTATTTTCAGCAGTGGCTGAATGTGAAGTGTGTGAGTGATACTTAAGACAATGCTGGAGTTAAATGTGCTGAAGATAATGGTGGGTGATTGCTTCATCAGTCCTCTGATTGGATTGGAACTGCCCTAATCTCAGTTGACTGGAAACAATATAAGGGAGAGAAAAGGCTTACTCTCTCTCGTTTCCTGGATTTTGCTGGCTTCTGCCCCCAAGAACTATTGCCTCTGCCATATGCCATTCTGCCTTGGAGCCAGCCAATTTTGGATTGAAACCTCAACAAACTTTGAGCTGAATAAGTTCCTCCTCCCTTAACTGTAGGTGTCCAGCATTTTGTCTCAACAATGAGAAGTGTAACTAAGATACTCATATATAAATCCATACAAATCAATCCTCATATATAAATAAATGTATGTGAACCTTAAGGAAACATTGTTTTCAGTGAACCTTGTGAAAGAACCTATATGAACAAACCTCAGGCCATGATAATATGATTGGAAACTTTCAGCATAAAGGCTGGTGTGATCACTGAAAATACTGAAATGTAAAACTAAGATTTATCATTAGGGTTAGAGTGCTGGGTTCAGATCACTGGAAAAGTGCATGCCTACTAGCCACAAGGACTTGGGTTTTATCTACAGCACTGTCAAAATCTAAGAAATAAAATTAAAATAAATTTAGTCTTACAATTAAAATGTATGCAATGATCATACATCTAAAATGTGGAGGCATGCAAAAGAATATGAGAATAGCAAAACTTTAGGATACTCATACTCATGTTGGCAAGTCCAGTGTGAGACAGAATAATGTCAAAAATGATATAAGTAACTAAAATGGCAGAATGAATTAATTTAGGATGAAAAAATGGCTTCTAAAAATTCAAGTTTAAAAATTAAATGACAGCACATAAAAAGTAATGTTTAAGAATACTACAGAAATAATCCTTAAACAAAAATAAATCCTTTCTTACTAGAAAAGACACTAAAATTGATGAGCAAAGATAATAAACTTTATAAAACCCAGAAATTTAACATAAACATCTCATAGAACTAGTAACAACCATATAGGTCATATCAAAAATTTGAGCACACATCATCTAATAAAAGAAAACTTGTCTAAAAGAACAAAATTAAAGCTCTATGTCATATGTATAAAATGCACTATAAATAAATTTAGTGAGGTTTTTAAAAGGACAAGCAAATGCACATGTTGTAGTCAGGGGTTGTGCAGAAAACAATTAGAATCAAGACACGGAGTTTATAATATTTTTTTATGATGGTCACCCAGAGTTAACACAAGAAAGTGCAGGAAATCTATCCACAACACCAAAGACATAGAATAGTCGATCAATGGCCTGAATCCCACAGCAATTTTCTACATGAGTCCAGATGAAGACCCAGAGCTCATGACAATGCCTCCCACAAGTCCAACTGGAGATCTAGAGCCCCCAAGAAGGACTCACGCCAGTCTCTTTTATGGATCTGCACTGGGAAAGCCCAAAGGTCAGCAGTGGGAGCAAGAAAGTATGCCAGCACGGTGAAGGAGCTGTACTGGTAGGTTGAGGGTTCTACACTGGAGCCAAGTAGTCATGCTCATAACAAAGACCAGGCTTTCCTGAAAAGCACCACATCCTCAGCGACACGGAAGTCCTGAGCTCCTCTGACGATAAGCACAGGAAGCCAGCATGACGAGCTCATCCTGGAGATTAAGCGGGACACATCTTTCCCTCTGGAGCCAGGAATCAATGCTTGATGTAAGGATCAGTTTCTCCAGGAGACCCAAAGGCTCAAATAGCAACTCATAGGAGAACACACAATGCCTCAACATCTTTTTTTCTCCTTCTTATCATCTCTATTTATGTTGGCAACTTTCCTCAGGTTATACACCTATGCTCAGCACCATGGTGATTTAATTCTGCTGGTTTTAAATTGACCACCAGTTTCTAATCCATAACAGCACATAAACATAACATCGGTCACAATTTTGATAGCAGGATAAAATTCAGAACCTCAACCATTACAAGGAAGTATAGTATATAACATAGAAGAAATATAGTTTATAGTATAGTACATAATAACATTTACATTCAAGGTGAATCAGCTAATATACATTTATGAAATAACACAATGCCACTTGTCTATATTATAATTTATGTAATGCAAGGAAAGAGAAAAACTGAAGAGTCATTAGTAACACTATATTTTAAACATTTCATACCTAAACAGATTAGTGGGCACAAGTTTAATAAAGACATGATAAGCTCAAGCAATGTAGTTAATAATAGCTGATAAGCAAGAAAACCTTGACACGTGTAGACTAACACACACACACACACACACACACACATGCACTGAAAGGAAAGAACAAGCCAGATGGAGACATGATGTTTAAAGATTTTTCCTGCTGGGCATGCTAGTATAAACCTGTAATCCCTACACTCAGGAGGCTGAGACAGGAGGATTGCCATGAGTTAGTTCAAGGCAAACCTGGACTACGTAATGAGCTGAAGGCCAACCTAAACCACATAGTGAGATGCTATTTCAAAGATCTGATAATAATAAAGTAATAATAAAAGTTTTTCCATAATAATTATGAAAATTTAATTATGGGATCAAGTAATTCACCACTATGTAGGTGTGTATCAGTCTACTCAAACTATTATAATAAAGTACTAAAAACCATGTGATTTAAATGCAACAGAAATTTATTGTTTATGGTTCTAGAAGCTGATAATTTCAAGATTGAAGCATAAATGAATATATCACTTGATAAAAGCCCTGTTCCCAGTTCATAGGTGGTTGTAATTTCAGACAGTCACAGGGTCTGAGTCTTTCTCTTTTATAAATGCACTAATCCTACTTATGAGGGGTCTGCTCCCATGACTTAACAATCTCCCAAATTCCTCACTTCTTAACACCACATTTTAAGATTAGATGTCAACACATGAATTTGAAATGAAGAAATGAGGCACAAATATACAAATTATAGCAATATGATGGTTACATTGTGATTATGTATAAAGTTTTCTACAAGTTTCCAAGATGCATAATGAAGCAAGTACAATATAGAAATAACATGTAAACTACTTTATCTTTAAAAAATCATAAATAAAACAAATGTTCCAATATTAATAACTGCTAAAATTTTTACTGTCATAGGGTATATGAGGGCTGCCAATTATCTCTTTAATCTGCATATGTTTGAAATTTTTGTTTTATTTATTTTTTTATTGGTACCAGGAAATGAAATATCAGCCTCAAGCTTGCTAAGCAGGCACTGATTTCAATAAAAAATAAAAATACTAAGAATTCTAAGCAGGGATTTGGGCTAGAAAGCTTTTATTTTTTTAAATTTTAAAGAGAAAAAAAGCATCAAAAAAGCAATCAATAAAACAAAAAGCAACAACAAAAGCCAAATGACAACAACAACACAAAAGAAACCAATAGCAATACAGGATTTCAAAACAAGATGATAGGAATTTAACAATGGCTGTTATATTGCATATGGTTATCTTCAAAATTGTTGCTCAGGTTACCAGATACAGACATGCAAAATTGATCAAATAATATGATTTCCTTTTGAGCACTCTCTTTCCCTTTCACTGTATCTATTGTAACTTTTGGATATTTACTTTCAGTTTCCTAAATTAGCAAGACAAGACAATGTGAGCCTGATTTATTTCACTTATGATCATTGTCTCTAATTGTAACATTTTATTTATAAAAGCCTCAAATTTATCTTTTTGTCTTTTTTATAGCTGAGTAACACTCCATTGTATACAAATACTAGATTTTTTATTCATTTCTCAGTTGATGGGTATTTGGATTGTTTCCAAAATCTTGCTATTATAAATTGTGCAGCTATAAATACAGGTGCACATATATTGCTGTGGTATGATATTTTCAGCTCTTCTGGAAAAATACTCAGAAGGGAAATGGCTGGGTTGAATGAAACCTCTAATCCTAGTTTTCTGAAGAATCTTTACTCTGGTTGCACATGTCTAAACTCCCCACAAAAAATATAGAAAGGTTCCTTTTTCCCCATTTGTTATTCATTGATTTCTTGATGATAACCATTCTTTCTGGAGTGATATGATAGCTCAGTGTTGTTTTAATTTGCATTTCTCAAATGACTAATGATGTTAAACAATTTTCATATATTTATTTGCCATTCTCTTTGTCTGAGAATTGTGTATTCATCTCAGATGCCCACTTTTGCATTGAGGCTTTGAATTTAGGAGATCTGATTTTTTTTCAATTCTTTATACATTCTAGATAAAAGTCCTTTGTCAGAGTGATAGTTGGCACAAATCTTTTCCTAATTCATGGGTTTTCTTTTCACTCTGTTGGTGATTTCTTTGAATGTTCACCCTTAAATTCAAATGAAGATTCAAGAAAAGAAGAACAACTTAACAATGAACAGAAATAGACTTGAAAGAAACTATAGTAAATGATAAAATTTCTCTCTGGTAGTTTATGTGATGAGTACCCACAATGACTCTTGGCTCCTGTGTGATGTAGGCTGTCTCAGGATTTATCTCACATGGCATGGCTCTAAAGTAGAGGAAGCACACTCTCTTTGAAATATTATCTAAACCTCAACTTGATTGGACAAAGCTGCTGCTTGTGGTTCTTGGAGAACTGTGAAATGATCACAGAGTGTGACTTTAGGTATGTTGATATCAGAAAAATGTAGGGAGGTAGTTTTTCTAGTCTGGAATCTTTGGCTCTGTTTCTTTACCCTCAAAGTCAAATTTCCCTTGTGTCATTAAACTCACAGAATGTGAAGGTGATGTCATCGGCTGGATCCCTGTCTTACTAGTCCCTCTTTTCAGTTCATGGGTCTCTGTAAAATAAGGGGTATTTCTCCCAACTTTTTTGGTCTTTAGATTACTTGGTGAAAACATTATGGCTTAGATCCATTTCTCAGCCCTATATTCTGAACTTTCTGTCTGTGGTCTTTTCTATAATACAAATAGGCACTTCTGACCCATATCCTGGTTCCTAATATGAAAGTAACATATATGATTTACATAATAGGGTTCAGACATACAAAGTAATTGACGGATGAAGTGTCTTACCAGAACTTCTTCTGGAACATTTCCTGCTTATCCCTGATTTCCAGGAAGCTTTATAAAGGAACCTGAATCACAGCTGCCATTTTAGCTTGCAAGTTTCAGCAGAAGTTTCTGGATCTAGCTCCTCTCTTTGACTTTATTTTTCAAGGCAGTCAATGTTACCTGCTTCTATTCTTCTTTCCAAATTGGTTTTACTAACAGTGAAAAGTCAGTGAGTCCCTCTGTCTCCTGTGAAGTAAAGTTGCCTCTGCTATGTTTCACTCTAAATCAATCCAATAGCAACTTCCAGCCCCCTGGGGTCTCACAGAGTGATGTATTTTACAGCTCACAAAAGAGTTTCTAAAATCTCAACAGGCACAAAGAAGACTTTTCTTTTTTCTGTTGACATATCATGCAAAATGTGACTTCAAAATCTTGGCAGTGTCTCAAATAAACAAAGTGTATTCCAGTAAATCTTGTCACTCAGAGACAAAGGGATCCCCTGGTTTGTGACTACATATAATTCTTAATTTCAGTACCTGCAGAATCTTCCCTGAATCTCTGTTATCCTGACATGTACCTTGTCAATCCTATTACATTTTTCAGTATTGTCTAACTGTAACTCAGATCCGTCTTGCCAGTCTCAACACTTTGCTTGGTATTCTGTTTACCCATAGTCTTAGTTACTGTGAGTAGAGGCTGTGGGGCTCTTTACAATCCCCCGTCTCCAGGGCTTATACGCTCCTTGTCATTTGCTGACAACTAATGTACACTGAACCTTGAACTGGGCATTACCCTTAGTCCTACAGGATTAGCTCCCCTAAATGTATGCCTCTTCCAGGAGAAACTTGGGGCCAATGATTATTTCAGAGAGTAGAGAGAAAGCCCTGTCCCTTTGCCCTGAAGTGACTATTCAGGCCTCAAGCCTCCTATGTGGACATATTACAAACTGGCTTCTCTGGATTTTCAGTACTCTCTCACTGAAGTTTCCCACAAAAGACACTTTCCTTCTGGGATATACTCTCTGTTATCCTCTATTTCAGTTTTTATTACCAAGTCACTTTATCCTACAAATGGTCCCAGATAAAAGACTCAACACAGAAGAATATGAAAACTACTTCCAGTGCGTAGGCCATCACTGGTTGGAGATGAAGAAGTTGCTATCCAGGCTTGATATAGCAATGATATATTAAATTGTTTACCAGGGGAGAACTCAAATGGAGAACCAAGAGATGATAGCTACACTGGCTGCTGCAGTCTCTCCAGAAGGACTATAGGAAAAATGGCACCTTAAAGATTATGACAGCCACTTAACCATTATTGACTTTTTATTACAGAAATGTAAAACTGGTTCAGATCAATTAATAACCACTTCAAGACATAGTATGAAAACCAGAGAACTTTCTTGTTATAAAGTGATGAAACCCTCCTATATTGTTTTAACATTTTTTTTAAAATTTTAAACAGATAAAAAAGAAAACAAAACAGAGCAATAAAAATGATGCAGGATGTCAAAACAGGATGATAAGAAATTAACAATGTTCATTATATTGCATATTGTTATCTTGAAAATACTTGCTCAGATTACAAAATACAGACCTGTAAAACAGAAAAATAATATAGGCATTCACATTTTCTTTCCAAGAACTAATAGGAATAGTAGTTAAATTATCTTAGCTATCTTGTATTTTCATATATAAAATATATGTACTTTTTTCCCTTCTTTCTTTTCTCTTTTTCCCCATCCCAGTTGTTCTTTAGCTTTGAGCAGTTGCTTTTCCTTTCACAATGTCTATTGTAAATTTAGGAACTTATTAAGTCTTTCAGATTATTTTACTAGGAAGATAATACAGTGTTGACATCAGTGAGTCTGATTATTTTCACTTATGGGTATGTTTTCTAGTTTCATTCCTTTACCTACAAAAGCATCAACTTTATTGTTTTATCTTTTTTGTAGTTGAGTAATACTCTGTTATATAAAAATATCATACTTGGTTTCCCTAAGTTTTCTTTCAGTGTCTTTGTTTCTTGTGTACAGGAATGCTATTGATTTTTGAGAGTTCATTTTGTATTCAGCTATGCAACTGAATTAGGTTATTAAATCCAGAAGTCTTTCAGGGAAGTTTTTGAGGTCTTCTGTGTAAAGTATCCTGTAAACTGCAATTAGTGACAATTTAGCCTCTTCTTTTCCTATCATTATATGTTTTATTTAACTCACTTGTCCAAATGCTCTGGATAAAATTTGCAGAATTATGTTGAATAGAGCAGTGATAGTGGGCATCCTTGCCTTGTACCTGATTTTAGATTGAAAGCTTGCAGCGTTTGTCCTTTTAATATTATGTTGGCTATTGGTTTGTCATAGATGTCTTTTATCAGATTGAGGGAAAGAACATCTATTCCAACTTTTTTAGGATTTTTATTATGATCATGTACTAGATTTTATCAATAGCTTTTCCTTAATCTACTGAGATGATCATATGATTTTTTTCTTTAGCTTTTTTGATATGGTACATTACGTTTATTGATTTGAGTATGTTGAATCGCCCCTATATCCCTGGGATGAATCCCACTTGGTTGTGGTGTATAATCTTCTTGATGATTTGCTGCATTTTGCTAGTATTTTATTGAACATTTTTGCATCTGTGTCCATTACACAAATTGGTCTGTAGTTCTTTTTTTGTTTTGATTGGGTCTTTCTTTGGTTTCGGTTTCAGATTAATATTTGCCTCCCGAAAAGAATTAGGGAGAATTGCTTCCCTTTCAATTTCATTGAAGAGTTTAAGGAGTATTGGCATTAAATCATTTCTGTATTTCATGTAGAATTCAGCTGTGAACCCATCAGGAACTGGGCTTCTTTTTAGTGGTAAGTTTTTAATTACATTTTCAATGTCATTAACTAATATTTAACTATTCAGATGCTTTATATCTTCTTGATTCAGGTTTGTTAATTCATATGTTTCTAGGAATATGTCCATTTAGTCTGTGTTTTTGAACATATGAAAGCAAAGATTTTCAACGTAGGTATTGATTATCTTCTGTATTTCCACAAAATGTGTAGCAATTTCACCCTTCTCATTTCTTATTGTGGAAATTTGAGATTTTTCTTTTCTTTTTTGATAAGGCTGGCTATGGCTTTATCAATTTTTTATTCTTTCAAAGAACCAACTTTTGATTCATTAATTCTTTGAATTGTTCTTTTAGTCTCAATTGCATCAATTTCTGCTCTGATCTTTAGAATTTCCTCCCTTCTTTGAGCTTTTAGGCTTGACTTCTTTTTCTAAAAGTTTGAGGTGCAGCATTAGGTTGTTTATTTGTGCTCATTCTGTTTTCTTGATGTGAGAATTCCCTGCTATAAATTTTCCTCTGAGGACTGCGTTCATTGCATCCCACATGTTGTGGTAAATTGGATTTGCTTTTTTTGTTTGATTGTGTATATTTAATTTCTTTATTAATTTCTTCTGGTACCCATAGGTTGTTCAACATGGTGATATTTAATTTCCATGTTTACAGATCTTTTATGGCTTCTTTTGTTATTAAGTTCAAATTTGATTACACTGTGATTAGATAATATACATGGGATAATTTCAATTTCTTTGCATATACTTAAGCATGTTCTATGGGTTAGTATATGGTCTATTTTAGAGGACATCTCCTATGCAGCTGAGAATATGTATTCTGATGTCAGGTGGAACACTTTGTACATGTCTACTAAGTCCATTTATCCACAAGCTTGATTTAGTTCTGTCATTTCTTCGCTGAATTTTTGCCTAGCTAATCAGTTCTTTGGGACCATAGGGTGTCAAGTTCCCCAGTTATAACTGTACTATGTCTTATTTGATTTTTCGTGTCCATTAATATTTGTCTTATATAATTGAATGTGCCCACATTTGATGCATATATAATTATGATCTATATAACTTCCTCTTGAAATTTCCTCCTAGCAAGTATGTAGTGATCTTCTTTATCTCTTTTGATCATTCTTGGCTTGAAGTTCACATTTCTGCAAACAGAATCACTACTTCTCCTTTTTTTCTGGGTTTCTGTCACATGGATATTGTTTTTCAACCCTTTGACTTTCAGTATATGAATTTCTTTTTGAGTTAAATGTGTTTCTTGTACACAGCATGTTGTTGGATTTTGTTTCTTCATCCACTCTGCAGGTTTGTTTCTTTTGATTGGTGAATTGATGCTATTTAAATTAATGGTTATAAGTGATATGTATTAGCTTATCTTTGTCATATTTTCATTCTGCTTTTGGTTCCCTACTTTTCTCCTCTATTTAATTGCTTGTCCTGCTTGTTGATTTTTTTCCTGTCATTCTTGTAATTGTGATCATTTTTATCTCTTTCTAGGTTATCATTCAGTATTTTTTGTACATTTGGTTGGGTGGTTATGGAGTTCCTCTGTTGTTCATGCATGTACCTTATTTCTCTAATGATTTTGAAAGATAGTTTTGAAGGCTACTTCAATCTTGGTTGGAAGTTACTTTCTTTCAGTACTTGAAATACTTCACTCCATGCTCTTCTTGCCTTGGTAGTTTGTATTGAGCAGTCTGCCATGATTCTGATAGGCTTTCTGTTATAGATGATCTGTTTATTTTCTCAAGTAACTTTCAATATTCTGTTGTTATACTGAATTTCTGAGATATTTATTATATGCTGATGTGTAGATTTATTTTTAAGGCTAATTGGAGGTTTACATGCTTCACTTATCTGTGTGTCAGTTTCTTTTCCCATGACTGGGAAATTTTCTGCTATTATTTGTGCAAATATTCTTTTATGTCATTTGTGTTGTCTCTTTTTTTGACACCTATTAGCATAATATTAATTCTCTTTGCACAATTTGGAACTTTTGAGCTGTTATTTCCTGATCTTTTGTTATTTTTAAAAGATTTTTCCTTCCATGATCACTAGTGGTAATCCTGTCTTCCAGGACTGAGATTCTGTCCTCAGTTTCATTCATGTGGTTTTGCCAGCTTTCAATGAAATTTTTAGTTTCCTAGATATCCCATTGAATCTCTTTCAAGTATTCTAATTGTTTCTTGTATTGTTCATTAGAGGTTTCCATCACTTTCTTATGCTCATCTTTTCTTTAAATCTGTCTTCTTTAAATATACTCACCAATTCTTTCAGTATTTAATGATTTCTGTTTTTTAACCTGAGAGATTATTGCTAATATGATTTCCTTTACAGTTTCCTGGAGTTGATTCTTCACTTCTACTGCTATCATTACAGAAATTTCAGGTGTGATTTCTAATTTCATCCATGTCTATGTCTCCTGCACTTTATCCAGATGGACTTGAACTTTGAGATTGTGTTTTATGCTCTCATGTTAGCATTTTCCTGTGTTCTCCCAGATCAGTCTAGTTTCTTCCTGTACTTGCAGTCAGTCCAGCATCAGACCTCTCTGAGGGTTGCTGATGGCTGCAGGTCTCTATGCACAGACTCCTGCTGAACATGGGCCTCACTGACGGTTCCTGGGAGTGCAGTTTTTCATTCCCCACAGGCCTCACTGAGGATTCCCAGATGACTGCTGGATACTGGGTGCAGACCCTTGGTCCCTGCTGGCCTCAGAGATGTTTCCTGGATATAAGCTTGTGTCTGGGTGCAGACCCCATGGGCCTCATTGAGGGTTCCCAGATGACTTTGGTTCTCTAGGAGAAGATTTCTGGTCCCTTTGGGCCTTACTGAGGGTTTCTGGGTGTGAGTGAGTCATTGCACATGGAATCCCAGTCCCCAGGATCCTCAGAGATTGTTCCTGGGTGTGAGCATGTTTCTGGGTGCAATTTCCCATCCCTGCTGACCTCAAAGATGGTTTCTCGGTAAGGGTAGGTTGTTGGATACAGGTTCCCCATCCCTGTGGGCATCACAAGTATTTCCTGAATAACTGCAGGTCACTGGGTGTGGATTCCAAATCCTCATAAGCCTCATCAGTGGTTCCAAGATGACTGTGGGTTGCCAAGCATGGGTTTTCAATCCCTGCATGCCTTTTTTAAGGGTTTCTGGATGACTGCAGGTCATTTGGCACAGACTCCCATACCCATGGGGCTCAGAGATCAGAAAATCTAATATATTATAACTAGAGAGCTGACAGGACCAATTGTAAGAACTATAGAGAAGACTGAAATCTCAGCTTCAGTCAAGTTTTTATGCTGAAAATGACAATGCTAAAATCAGTGACTGGTAACCTGGATAACACAGGGAACATTTAGCAGTGTACATATAACCTTCCTCAGGAATGTGTTATCTCTCATTTCCTCTCTCAATAATACAGTCCAGTAATAGCTGGACCATCTGGATACTCTACAAAACATCTTACAGTTCCATTATATCTATGACATACTGCTAAGTAAATCAGGTTGCCCAGGGAGAAGTGACAAGTATATTGAATTCCTTCATGAGTATATTCTCAAGGGATCAAAATAAGTTGAAAAAAACCTCAAGTTCATAAAGACTGAATGATATTAAGACTTTCTTACCCACATAAGGGCATAATATTGCATCTCACATTACTCAAGACTAAAAATGGTCCATTTTTCTTTTGGCTGGGGCATATTTGATATTTAGACTTTCTGCTTCTGCTTATTAATTGGATAGTTATGTTTAAACATGACTCATAGAAAGAGAGACAAGAGGGGGTCACCTACTCCAAAGCATATTCAAAAGCTAATTCTATCCAGGTTCAGAAAAATCCGCATGAGCAAGAGAATGTGGCAGTGTAGTGGAGAGATAACTGGTGATCAACAGGTAATACCAGCTAAACTGAATCAGTGTGTCATTGTGTATGGATTGCCCACCTGACAATTGTTGCCAAGATAAAAAGGAGAACTGGAGAGGAAGAGTTTAGTGTTTTTGGTTCTCCATAGTGCTGTTTCTCCATTTTGTCATTGGTTCTCCTGTTGCCATTGGTTCTCCTGGAAGAGACTGTTGAGCTTCTTTCCTGATGGGAACTTGGCTATTCTCATTGTCAGAGGAGCTCAAGACCTTGTTATCACTAAGAATAGCTGTAGTTCACTTTGTGGAAGCTCTGATTCTTACACTGAGCACTTTTTTGTTCCTGGATCCAAAGGGGAATATGATATGCTGCTCAATCTAATTTGCAATTAGCTGCTATTGTGAGAGACGATCAGGACCTCTCTGACATTGAAAATGGCTGTGATGCTTTTGGGGGGAGCTGCTTATTACTTCGAGAATTGTTTCCTGGCTCCAGTGCAGACCCTTAAGTCTACTGGCACAGATCCTTCATCCTACTGGCACAGATTTTCTAGCTTCCACAACTGACCTTGGGCCTTCCCAGTGCAGATCCATGAAACAGATTTTCAAGTCATTATTGTGAGCTCTAAGCCTTCAGATGGATTCGTGGGAGGTACTGTCAAGGGCTGTAAGTCTTCAGCTAAACTCATGCAGGATAGTGCCATAGGATCTGGGCTCTTGGCTGGATTCTTTAAGTCTTTCTTTGTATTTGATTCCTTGGGTGACCATTATAAATAATACTATAAATTATGTCCTTTATTGTCTTGTTCTCCTTGAAAACCTCAAACTACAACCACTACATCCCTAAAAATTTAAGTATATCTGATCAGAGTCAGTGTTACACTTTTAGGAAAGATTTCAAATTTTTAAGAATGTGTTTATCTGTTAAACTAAGTTAAACTTCAACTTCAACTAGTTATTATACAGAGAAGTACATTGAATTTATTTGAATATATTGAATTTTGGTGCTTTATCTGAGATGCTCATTTTTAACATTAATTAAGGATATTGGTATACTTTAGATGTATATAATGATCACATTTATCATATTAAACTGGTACCTATACATGATACACCCCAATCCTTATTTTCATTTTCCCCATTCCACTCCCCTTCCTTCCCTTCTGTGCCATCTTAGTTGCTTTTCTTTCATTTTGGGGGCAAAAGACTCAACATCCAATTTTAAAGGTGAAAAGGTTTATTTAGTTCACAGTTTGTAGAGATTTCAGTCCATAATCAGCTGTATCAGGATGGCTTGGAAGAGGAACAGTTCTTAACACCAGAAGAAAGCCAAAGCAAGAGTAAAGAAGGAGAGCAAGCCTCTTTTCCTTCATTACAGTGTAATCAGGCTAAATCCCCAGGGGTGGGTGTAGCACTCATTTTTATCTCCATGCTCTCCTCTTGCACAGGCTAATGATGTTTGCAAAGTGATAACTATGGCACCCTGATGAGTTACTCAGTTAAACTTCTAAATTTCTCAACTTGATCCAATGAATCAGCCATTAAAACAACCTAGAGTGTAAATAGCCATCTTAAAGGCATTTGCTTTACTCTCTAGGATGTAAAATTGTTGAGTTAGTTAAGCTTCCAGACTTCTGAAGCTGACACATGTATCAACTATTAAAATCTACCCCTTCTTAATTTGGGGACCAGATACATTTCTTTAAACTAGCATTCAGGTACAAAAACATGTTTTTTCTAATCATTTCAGAACTTAAACTTCATAACAAAAGTTTAACAAACCTTAAGAACAAGTATGAAATAAATCAACATTGAATTACATTATACCTTAACATTTTACCCTGGGGCCTCCAGACACATACACATCCCTTAATGCATATGGCATCTAGTCCATCTCTAAAAATTACTATGAAGTGGACACTTTCAGCATTACTGAAAAGTCCAAGTCCCAATTCTTCTCTAAGATTTAAGGCAAACTACTAGCTGCAATGCCCTGTACAAATGAAAACTTAAACACTGTCTAGGTTACTTTTCTCTTGTTGTTGAGACAAAATACCTGATTCCAAAATTAGGGAAAAAAAGGTTTATTTGGCTCATCATTTGTGGAGGTTTTAGTCTGTAATCTGTTGGGTGCAAAGTAGTGTGGCTTATGACAGAGGGCAACAGTTCATGGTGGGGGAAGATATGAAAAGCAGCAAGAGAAAAAGTGAGGAACATGAAGAAAAAATTATTTTGTGTCCCATATATTGTATATACTTCTCACACTAGGGTGGGTTAGTATTCATACCCATAATCCCAGCTTTGGTCCATGAGTCAATCACAAATTGTAGAAGCCTGCCCCCATAATTGTATGAGGCTGTGAGGAGCCATTCAGACACAAACCATAGCAAATATGTCCAACATTCAATGGTACAAGATAAACATTTTAATTATACAAGTTATAAACAGTGGAATACAAAGGATTGGGACCAAATCAACTATAAAATCCAGCAGGGCAAACATTAAGTCCCATAGTTCTATGTACAGCATCCAAAGCAATCTGTGGCAAGTTATGACCTTCCAAAGGTTTGGGCATTTCTGCCCCTATGACACTTCTGGTGGTAGCAGCACTCACAACAACTCTCTTAGGCCAATTTTGTTCCCTACTTGAAGTTTTCCTAAGCCAATTCACACTCTTGTCTTTTCCAAAATTCTAGGGTCTCCATTTCATCTTTGTCTTCACCATCAAATTCACACATTTCCCTCTCAGGGCACACTTCCTGGCCTCCCATACCTTCTGAAATATAGGTGTAATCATTCTTAACCCCATAACTGTGACATTCAACATACACTTAAAACAAGCAACACATGGATGATGCCAAGATCTGATGCCAGTTGGAGCAGTAAGCAGGCTTTCTTCTCTTTTGGCTATAGGGATTGAGTGCCTGGATCACTTGGTACTTTGAATCCAATTCTTAAGAGTAAATCTATCTGCTACCACTCTGGAATATGCTGCAGCTGCTACCATTTTGGAACATGCTATGATCAGAGACATTCTGAAACATGGTGACCTGCCTCTTTTTCCACAAAGCAAAGCCTTTCATTGCTGCAGTTCTGGGGCTGCAAAGGGTAAAGACTTGCTGCTTGTCATTATGCCATCAGGATATCTTTTATATTCTTCTGTCCTTCTCAGAAATTGATGTCTCCTCATTTCTGTCTTTGTAGTCCACATCTTTACTGGACCTTCCTTTTGGGCCAAACTCATAATATTTTAAATCACTCTTCTGGGCTCCATGCTATTCATTTGCCACATAAATCTGGTTAAAAGTTCTTAACAATAGCCATGCCTTAGCCTCAACATTCAACTTATTGAAATTTCTTCTGCTAGACAATTAGTCCACCACTCTTTATCTTGGTCTCAGGTAAAATCTTTGGACATGAGCAAAATGCAGACAAATTTTCTTTCAAGCCATAAAATCATCATGAATCCACCAGTGAATATCGTCCTTCTACCCAGCAGAATCCTCCTGAATCTAATATTTACTGGTAGTGTTTCTGTCAGTCTTGTGTTCTTCTGAGCTCTGAAAAAATCTCCTAAATAAGGCATTCCAGCATTACTATTTCAGATGACATGTCTGAACTTTCCCAAACTTTTCCCACAAGCTATTTCCAAAGGTTCTTGAACTGGTCATGCATAGTCACAGTAATGTCCTCACTTCTGGCAGCAAATTCTGTCTTTGGTACTTTACCCTCATTTCTGTGATAAAATATTCAACAACCAAATTCTAAGGGGGAAAAGTTTGTTTAACTCACAGTTTATTTAAGTTTTTAGTCCATAATTAGCTTGCAACAAGGCAAGGTGGATGGCAGTGGAAAACAGCATAAACAATAAAATCAAAACTGGGGCAGAGCACCTCTCTTTTCTTCCCTCATATTGTAAGCAGGCTCTCTACCTTGGGGTGTGCCCAGCACTCGTATCATCTCCATGCTCTCCTTTTGTACTTGCTCAGGATATTTATAAAGTGAGGACCATGGCACCGTGATGAGTTACTCAGTCAAACTTCTAAATGTCTCAAACTGACCCAATGAATCAACCATTGCAATATCCTAGAGTGTTAACAGTCACCTATGGCATGTTCTTTACTTCCTAGGATGTAGAACTGCTGAGTTACCTAGTTTAGGTTCTAGATTTCTCAAATTCACACAACATATTAACTATTACAGTACCTCTTCCCTTTCTTATTTAAAAATCTTTGTTTCTATTTTATCTTTCTTGCTTTTTTTCTTTTCTCACTTTTTCTCTTTCCCTTCTTCTTTCCTCCTCCTCTTGTCCCTCTACCCATTTGAATGTTTTCTTCCTGTGAAATGTCCAGTTTTTGTAGCTTGTGATTTTAAAAATTTGGGACTAATGAGGGATTACAACTAAAATTAGATAGTAAACAGAGATATTCAGTTGCTGTTTGTATTTAATGTCTTTCAAAATTCAGTATGTATGCATTTAAATCATACAAAAAAATGTGCAGAGGAATTAGAAGAGTGGGTCACCACTCATAATATACCCACAAAATCCAGTGTAATGCTAAGATTTATTACATAGCTCCTTCTTACTAGTATGAGGGTCTTCAGGGATTTGGATGATTCATGTCTGTCCTGGTGAATGAAATAGATTTGTGGTGCAGCAATGACCTTCATTGTCAAACAACTTAGCAGATTTGGTTTAAATTTGTTTATAACTGGAAGATACACAGAGTAAACCTATTCTGATTTGAAATTTTTAAAAATACACTCTTTAACTGTATATACATAATAAAAGCAACCAATACAAACTTACCTCCAAATGAGAAGTAAAACCATTTTCTTCAGATGTGTGTATAATTTCACTTTTACTTGCTTAACTTGTAACTAATAGCATTGATTGATTAGTTAGCTGACAGGACAAGGAATAAAATTAATAAGTTTCTCACATATGTTAATTAGCTAGCATGAGCTAAATACATGAATATAGAAAAAAGATACATTTTTTAGATGATAATAAAAACTTTAGCTTAAGCAAAAGAATGATTTTCTTTACATATTGATACTTCTCTGTTGACAACCACAAGCATTATTTCATGTTTTAATTGAGATAGATTTTTTTAATCTATGGGGATATAATGACCTGCTAAAAAGCCAAATACCTGAAAAATGTTCAAAACTAATAAATATGAACGTCTTTTTAAAAGTCTGACAATAATCAGTAAAGTTGAACCTAATAGAATTTGCTATGAAATGAATGTGACCTATGAAATGCTTTTATTTACCACCCATTCCTCTACATCTGAAGATTGCTTTTCTCTTCAGTAACTTCTATCTTGTGACTTTCTAATATTCTTGAATTTCTGCTGATATTTCAGGGGCTTAGGCTTGGGACTTAGCTCAATGGCATAAGCACCTGCCTGGCAGTCATGTCATGAGTTCAATCCCTGGTACCAAAAAAGAAAAAAGAAAATAAAAATATTTCAGGGACTCAATCAATATGTTACCAATTATTGTTACTTTTAAAAAATTTTTTCAAGCACAATGCATGGTCATTTAAACAATATTTTATAATTACATTGGACTTAAACAAATCTATTTGTTTATTTCCAACTCTCTTAAATTTCACTATATTTTGCTAATCACTTTCAAAAGGTTCTTATGGACTTAAATGGAATTGTTATTGTCAATAATCTTAAAAGACATAAACCTTTTTACAGGGAAATATAACCCAAAGCAAATTCAACACACCACAGGGTTGTGTGTGTGCACGCGCACGCACGTGTGTTTTGTAGATTATTGTGATATTCATGAAATATACTCCATCTAAAAAAATCTGTTAAACTGAGAAATTTCCTGACCAGATTTAACATAAATAATGCAATTTCATAAAATCATCTAGATGCTGGAAGCAGCAAGTGAACAAATAATAAGAAATGAACACTATTATCTTGTATGGTGAAGCTGTACCTTTTTGTTATATTGCTTGTTTGTTTATTTATATCTTCCTCAGTTCAAAGATTTAAGACTCCTGAATTCAGTTGTACATTACTATAGTAGAAGGAACTTGAACTTATCCCAAATGTGATTTGCTAATGTCAACTGGAATGAATGTTTCAGGTGGTTAAAATGCTTCACATATAAAAGATAAATTGACTCCAGGGGTATTTTTTGTTTTCTGAATAAGAATAACCTCTCCTCTCATTTTCTTTGCTCTTTTCTCTCCTCTTTTTCTCCTCACTTTATCTCCATTACATTCATAAAAGTTGAAAGCAACAATTTCATTTCCAATAAAAATTCTAGTAAATGTTCATTCTTCTGCCAAGTAAAACTTCAGAGTCTCTCTTACCACCAACATTTGGTTTCTTTAACCAAACTCTGAAGAGTAAATTGAGAGGCTCATTTTTTTATTTTATGTCAGGGAAGAACAATTATTACTTTTGAGAGAAAGTGAAACAGAGTTTGTTGAGAAAACCAAACTCAGAGGTTTGCAGAGTTTTTTTTTATTCCACATGTCTGGGAAGATACTTCTGTAAATTGAGAAAGTACATTCAATTTCTGCACACATCCATTGTTTAAAAAAAAGTATCATCCTCTGGGAGCAAATGGGGTTCAGTAGATGGATCTTGGTTGACAAAATGGATTTGTGTTAGGTCATTTAGTTGAGCCATACTTAGGCTTCCTAGGATTCTTTTCTCTTCACAGTTCTGGGATAATATGGGACACGCTCCTCTTGTCCATTTTTTGTATGAGATTTGGGAAGGATGATCTGTTCTATAGCCTCTTTTCTTATACAGGATGAAAAGCACAACTGTTGCTGGGCTACAGGATGCCTGGATACCATCATTTTCTATTTGTCACCAGCTCATGTTGTGGCTCTCTTTGCTTGTGCATTCCCCTGTCTGGTCTGTCTGACTGCAGGACAATTTGATGCTGTGTAAGAGCCTTGTAGATAGTGAGAGAATAATACCCTTCCATTCTGTCTTCTTGATTTACTGCAACTGTTCTAAATTTTCATTATACAAGTGTATGCTCATTATTTAAAAAGAAAAACAATTTTAAAATTATGAAATATCAATGTCCTTAAACTCTCTTAACAATTTGCACTTATTTAATATTATGGATAATATACAAAGTTACAAAATAAATGACTATGTTAAATATGTAAATGTAATAATGTATACATACATACAATGAAACTATATACAAGTAAGTGCATATACAACAGTTTTTAAAAATTGTGAATTATATTGAACACACGGGTTTTTCATTTGAATATTTATTATTATCACTTCCTAAATTCCCTAAATAATTTTTTTGTAATTTATTACACATTTTTTACAGATGGATCAAAGAAACTGTTGTTTTGATAATTTCAGAACATATTATTTGTAAAGCCTAAATTATTTGGAACCATCATCTCTTTAGGAAAAGATTTATCATAAAACTTTCACATATAAAACATAAGATTTTAAGGCACTTCATAGTTTCTTTTACTTTTCAACAATGCAGTACATTAGATAAATTATTACAGTGGTCTTCAAACACCTGGGCAACATCAGGGCAAATACCAGCCCATAGTGAGGAGCAGGGCTGCACAGCATGAGATGAGCAGTGGCAAATGAGCAAAACTTCAGGTTTATTTACAGCTCCTCTACATTTTTACTTTCACCCTCTGGTCTCTGCATCCTGTCAGATCAGTAGTAGCATTAAATTGTCTTAGGAATGTGAACCCTGTTGTAAACTGCACATGGAAGGGACTTCGCTGATGTATTTTGTATGAAAATTTAATTAATGCCTGACGATCTGAGGTGGAGTTGCTATGATGCTAGCCCTGAGGAGTGGCTGTAAACAGAGATAAACGTTACCAGAGAGAGTTGACTGCAAAGACACCATAACAAATCTTTTCCTTGCAAACTCATACCAAAATTCTAACAGTGTGTGTCAAATAACAAACTGCATCTACTGGCAGATTTTATAGTGACAAGTGAATTACTGTACTTGAACTGTACATCTGCATCTGCTGGTAGGCTTTAAATCAATATAACACTTATTTTAGCCTGTGCATGACCTACCCATTATTTTAGTTACCAGTTCCCTCTATGCCTCTTTCTGCCCTGTGCACTTGTCTCAGTGACAGTTTTGGAAGGCTTACAAGCTAACTCTAGCAGAAATGAATGAGGGATTCTTTGAAAAAGTGAAAAAAATTGAAGGTGAGACAGCAGAAGACTCTGAGGCTGCCAACAAATGATAAGTACATTTAAAAGAAAATACCAAGATTTTTATCTAAATTATGGGTTCATTGCAATAGATGATTCAGTTTCTCCAGTCCTGATTTATTTAAAATTGGAAGAACAGCTGTCCAGGGGAGCCATGAACTCTTCAACACTTTTACCATGTAGAAACCAAGCACCTAAAAATTAAAAGACAAGCCTTTGGAGATTTTCAAAGTAAAAGAAAAATGTGTGTGAACACAAAGAACAGATGCAATTACTCAAGGGTAACATTGAAACAAATGTAGCTACACTGACAGCATCATTCTTATTGGCTAACATAAAAAGTCTTTTATTGTTGATGATGTTGATCCTGCCAGTTGCTACGGACATTTGTCATAAACTTTTAGGAGAGACTGCAGATCAAAGATGGCACATGTTCTGCTTTATGCTAGCATCAGTCCTAGATGAATTGATGAAATAGTAGAGGATATGGAACCATAATTTTCAGAAAAGACTAAGAACTCCCTTTCATACCAAGGCCAGATTGGGGAGTCTATAGATACAGACAACAAGGGAAAAGTGGTTATCCCTGAGCTATACATTTTTAGGAGAATGTACACAAGGATATGTTCTGTGTACTTTCACTGCCAACCATTACCATAGCTACAAAACTATCAAGATTTTGAATAATTCCTTAACAGGAACACAGAATTTGTCATTTGTGACACTGTGTGCAGAGACAAAGCAGGTCCCGTGACTCCTTACATCAAAGTGGTCACTTGTGAATGACAGTCTATACACTAGATCATCCATGGGGAAATGCTGAATAGCATAAAAATGCCACATGAACTTCACATCTTGTAGGTGTGGTTAAAAACATGAACCACTTTAATGAAGCATAACAGCAATTTTTTGATAAAGTTACATTATTGACAGAGTATGATATCCACATTTATTCTTCTGAATATTTCTATTGCTGAATTATTATTTTTAATTTTATGTTTTATTATATTAAACAATGATTACTTAACAGGAAAAAAATCCAAAATAGAAAACGTTGAATTTTTAATGTTTATTGAGTCATTATAATGAAGCATCAAAATTTTCAAGATCAATTGTATTTTGATGTACAAAGTCTAAAAAATAATAAGAAATAAATTCATATATGAGCTACAATGAAACCAGCAAACTGTACAAAAAATAATCTTTAATTGTTACACCTAAGACAATCTTCACACATGAAGGCAGCATATTCCACATATCTATCTTGTTTTACTGTCAGCACATATGTCTTGCTTTCCTGGCCTTTTGTAGCACATAATTGACTTATTGATGGTCTTTCTGTTTTGTCAGGAGGTTATTGTTATATTGTACAATGAGTAGTTAAATTTTTAATATGGATTGCATCTTTAGAAAAAAATTCATATCAGCTGTGTACTTGTTTATAAAACATAAAAGATAACATCAGAATTAAATTCTTTTGTGAACTACAATTTGAAAATGCCAAAACTCTAAAAAAAAACAACTCTAAAGCAAAAAATAATCTTTACTTCAGGTGTCACCCCCAAGGCACTCTTAACACATGACAAACGTGTGTTCCATGCACACGACTCACTTACAATGGCTCTACCTGTGCTTTCTTCCCTTTCCTGTGATAGACCCTTCTTGTCACCTCTCTTCCTGTTTGGTCAGGAGCTTCCTGCTACATTGTATAATATATTCTTAGCAAGGAAACAATATATCAATGAAATAAAATATCAAATATATGAAGAGTGCTTAGAATAGACATCAACATTTTCATGTCAGCTATTTTCTTGCTTACAAAACCTAAAAGATTTTGTATTTTTTTATTAGAAATAAAAACTAAGTGAACTACAATGTGAATGCACACAAATGTCTAACACAAAAATAATCTTCATTTAAAATGTGACAGCCGGCACTCTCCCTCACCCGCTGCATCTGGCGCGTCGCGAACCCCAAGCCGCTGAAATCCTGGTGGCCACCTCTGATGCCAGGCCAATGGCACGCAAAGGGGCAGCTATCCTCCCCCTCCTCCACTGTGCCAATGACTGGAGCTGCTGCTGGCATCAGGTAAATGCATGGTACAAGAAGAGAAGGCATATGTTCAGGCTGATGCAGAGTTGGAGATTTCTAGGAATGAATGAGGAAATAAAAGATGAGAATTGAGAGACTGGAGGGAGAAGAAGACAAGATGGCCAATCAGTGAGCAACAGAATACAAAGCCTCCCAGGAGAAACAACTCATTTGCCAGAATAAAGCACCGTGGAGAGACCCAGACAGAGGGAGATGGATCTTCTTGACACAGGAAGAAATTAAAATGTAAAAAAGCTCATCAAATACTTCTGGACTACAACTGGAACAGCTAAAAATTATGGGATACGGCATTTTCATGGCAACCCGCCAAATTTGCACCAGCTTGAATCCGCCCGAACTCGTTCTTGCCGCCACTCACAGGAGCCACAGCAGCGCTGAAGTCGGGGGTTGGTGAGCCCAACGGGGAGCAGAGCCAGTGAAGGGACCTTCATTAATCCATGGTCAGTGCTGGGAATGAGATCCCCCCACCATGGGAAGGGCACTACAAAATGGGTGACATGTTCCAATCGGGCAGGTGAAGCCTGAACTGAGAGCGACAGTGACTTCAGTTGGTTGCTCCCTCCTCCAGAGCAGATTCATGGGATTTGCTTGGACTGGGCTGCACCCCTGGCCGGGACCCAATGAGCCGTCCCAAATCAATTCCCTGCACCTAGCACACACTAACCAGGTGAAGGCCCCTGAAGTTTGGCTGGCCTGGTGGGGAGGGGCAGGCATAGGCAGCCGCAGCTGCTGCTTATACCTCAGTGACAAGAGCAGTCAGGAGAAGGGGGAGTTCCCCCTCTATCATGCTTCAGAGGAAACATGGCCAACAGGGAAGGGGGCTTGGACCTACACTGTAACCTGTGTGGAGGAAGCCAGGGCCATGACAGAAGAGAGAGGCAGGAGGCGGCCCCCAGCCCAGAACCTGAGAGCACTGATCCAGGAGAAGGAAAAACAAGGGAGACTGAGGGCGGCAAACACACAACATCAGACATG